>JALMQS010000092.1:4703233-4861854 GCA_024734495.1 Forficula auricularia | reverse complement strand
CCCCCCCCCCCCCCTTCTTTTGGATAACTATCAATTTTCCAGAGCGACTTATTTTTATCTTATGATAAGCTCGTATAAGGTGCATATGAGAAATTTTGTCCAAATCGATCACAGGGTCTAGGACTTAGATCCATAGATCTATTTTTTGAAAATCTCCCCCCATTGTGGCCCCCGAAAGAAATAATGACTTTCTTAAGAGTTGAAACTTTATTAATTACTATTAATTATAATTATTTATTCAACACGAATAAATAATACAGTAAACTACGACGTTTCGTCGTGTTCAATAAATAATTATAATTAATTACTATGTGAGATTTTAATAAAATTCCAACTCTTAATAAAATTAATCACAAAAATCAACGTTTTAACCGCTACGTTTCTAATTGCTCTATAGTAAATTCTATTTTACTTGAGTTTTTTTTAGTTTGAAAATTTTTATTTTTAGAACTTCCCCCGCTTTAATTTTTGACTCGATTTCAACCAAAATCTGATCAGCTTTTGTTCTTACTAAAAACGAGTTTTTACTGCAACATATATAGTATATATAACTGTCCATCATATTAAAATTAAAATAAATTCTGTTCATTATTTTATGTTATCTTTAGTCAATGTTCTCCTGACGATGAGTTAAGAGCTCGAAATATATAGAGTAAACTAAAAAATCTTTGTATTTTAATTTTTCTCCTTGTGAAACACCACCAACTCCAACCTAATTTAATTTTAACAATGTTTCACTATAAACCAACACCGCGTTCCCTAAATTTGATATATATAATTTATTTATAGATATTTTTATATTCTATATATTGTGACCTATGTCGAATCTCATTTATGAAAACTCATCCCTAGATAGCCCATGACGTCACAATATATGTGTGTGTGTATGTTTATTTGCATCAAGCAGATGACAACCTCTTTCATTCCATTTATGATCCATCTACTCAGCCACTCTCGGCAAACAAAATCTTTTCAACAATTTGGTTGACTGTTTTAAAATTTGGTGAGTTTATTTTAAAGACATCTCAAATGATTCTTGGTATTTAAAGAAGGTTGTTAGGTATACATTTTTAAACAAGATTTCAAGTGTGTTCTTCGGATTTATAAGCCAGACAAATGTTTGAGTTTTATTCTAAATAATCTAGTGACAAAACAAGAAGAAAGAGCCGATTTTCTTGAGGAATTTCAGTTAAGCAGTTGTGTCGAAGTTTTGCCTCGAGGAACTTAATCGGATTCGGTGGCATCCAGGTGTGAGTATCGAAATGAAGCCTGGTAATTATTAATAGAGAGGAGGAAGCTAAGTTGTAATTTCGGAAAAGTGTTCCTGATTGGAAGCTCCGTGCTGAAGGTGTCTCGGGTCTTAGGACCTGGGAACAGGTGGCCTGCTCACCCCTGCCGGGCCCACCCCTTACTCTGCCTGAGCCACCTGATCACCCCTCCCCTACCAACTCTACCTCCCCTCCGCCGCTTCCATGCCAGACAGGAGCGCTCGTTCAACGATCCCTTCACCTTTCTCTCAAGAGAGGCAACCAACTTATTAGAAATGGAAAAGGAGATGACCGTGCCACAAATGAAACCAATGGAAATCACAACTCGATCTTTCAAATCAGACATAAATGAAAAGATTAATAAATAAACTGCAAAGGATCGTTGCTAAACTTATTCCAAAGTCATGTGAAATATTAAAATGTTTATTCCTTTTTATTAATCAGATATCACTTGCTATTTGTAGTCCAAGTTAAATTAAATTCAAAAACATGCATCGATTCTCATCTAATACTCGAGGAATAACTCGAGGTTAATCCTCAAGTAATAGATGGAAATCAATCGCTATTTTTGATTTCAAAAATAATTATCGATTCTCATTTAATACTTGAAGAATAACAATTCTACATTGGATTTTTGACGTTTCGGTTATTGCTGAAGACATGGAGGAATCGAGTTAAAATCAAAAATAGCGATCGATTCTCATCTAATACTTGAGGAATAACAGTTCTACATTATAATTTTGATGCTTCGATTATTATTGGTAACCATTGCTGAAGACATGGAGGAATCGGCTTAAAATCAAAAATAACGATCGATTTTTATCTATTATACTAGAGAAATAACCTTATTGCATTCCATTTTTGATGTTTTAACCATTAATGGCAAACTCTACTGAAAACGTGGAGGAATCGACTTAAAATCAAAAAGACTAAATTCTTTTATGATAAACAACTCAAGCTTGAGTTGTTTAACTAAAAATAATTTAGTCTTTTTGATTTTAAGTCGATTCTTCCACTCAAGCTTGAGTTGTTTAACAAAAAAGAATTTAGACTTTTTGATTTTAAGTCGATTCTTCCACTTTTTCAGTAGAGGTTGCCATTAATAGTCAAAACATCAAAAATGGAATGCAATAAGGTTATTTCTCTAGTAATAGATAAAAATCGATCGTTATTTTTGATTTTAAGCCGATTCCTCCATGTCTCTAGCAATGGTTACCAATAGTAATTGAAACGTCAAAAATCTAATGTAGAATTGTTATTCCTCAAGTATTAGATGAGAATCGATCGCTTTTTTGATTTTAACTCGATTCCTCCATGTTTTCAGCAATGGTTTCCAATAATAACCGAAACGGCAAAAATCCAATGTACAATTGTTATTCCTCAAGTATTAGATCAGAATCAATCGTTATTTTTGGTTTTAAGTTGATTCCTCTATGTCTTCAGCAAAGGTAACGGATAAGAAAACAACGTAGTTGCTATGGTTACTTATAAAATTTACACCCAAATTTTTAGCATTTCACAGAGAGAATCCATTCTTACTTAAGCAAATTAAATAAGCTATATTAAAACGATCAAATGAATAAATTTTAAAGAATTAAAAAAAGTACTATCTTACTCTAGAGTAAACGTCTTTAAAATATAATTTTACTAAAAACTTTATTTAATCTTTTTTTGCAGCCCCAAGGTGCTTAATTAGGATATTAAATTTCATCAATATTGGTTAAGTCATTTTCAAGATATTTTGAAAAAACTAAAAAAGTACTGAAATAAAGTACTAATGTTTGTGGGCCGATATGTACCAAAAACTAATCAGCGCTTCATTTTGTTAAAATAATGGTAGGTTTTCAATTTCATTTTAATCGGTGCAACGGTGTGGAAATAATCGTGGACGAAAAAAACGATAACATATATCCATACATCCGCACAGACTAAATGAAAAAATCGCACTTTTTGGCCTCTCGTCGAGACACCATGTAAATTTTGGCAAAACCGTCACGTGTTAAAATTTAACCTAATTGAATACTACAATTTGTGACCTTAATTGAGTCGATGGGTTCCGTAGTCTTTACTTGAGGACCCTTTGATTTCTCGCTTGCCGCGAGACTGATTACAATACTTTACCCATGCTTCACATTGGTTAAAGTAAAAAATCAAAGAGGTTGTTCTCTGCTTGATACATATAAACATTATAATATGTATATATCAATTATAATCAATCAAAGTAATTTATAATCACCGCCCTCTTAGGTATGTCATCATCAGTCTTTTTAATTATAAATATTTTATCTGTTATTTCTCATGGGGTCAATTACCGATTAGATATTGAAAATTCGTTCTGATGTCATAGCAATTTAGCCACATAAACGATCTTTTCAATCAAATGATGTTACGCTAATGATCTTCGTAGTCAACGCGTTCTTAAATTAAAAAAAATGATGTTGTCCCCTGCTTGATGCAAATAAACATAATACATATACAGGGTGTTCAAAAAATAGAGGCCACGGATTTAAAGGTGGATAATACATCTCAAAGCAATAAAAAAGTTCATATAAACATACTTCCTTGATCAAAAAGTTTCAGAAATTTATTCAGAAAATCAAAAATACAAATTCATTCATCAAAATCAATATGGTCCCATTCAAAGTACTCTACATCGACTGCACCGCACTTATGCCAGCGCTTGATCCAATCCTCGAAACATTTTTTATACTCAGTTTTCAGTATGGACTATCAGAGCCGTTTTTTGATTTTTTACGATTTTAAAAATGAAATCGTCTTTGCATCAACGAGTTTGTATTAAATTCTGAGTTAAAAACGGTGCGAAAATGTTGAAGAACTGTTACTCTATCCAAAACAAACTTTTATGTTTGGCCCAAGTTTTCCTGAGTCTGTCGAGAATGACGAACTTAATCGACATCGAAAACGGACGAAAACGTCGATAAAATCAAAGAAATGATGATCGAAAATGCTTAGTTTCAGACCTATAGCGATTTTAATATTTAATTTCTGTCATAGTACAACTCATAATTGTGGCCGTGTAAAATGGAAAACAGTCAATTATAAATTATAAAAAATGTTCAAAATGTCCACCTTGAACTTCATTACAACATTCTATCTTCGTCTCATGGAATGACAAATGTGTTCGAAAATTCCGAGTTTATTGCGAATTGACTGTTTTCCATTGTACACGGCGATTATGATTTTATTGTAATGTTAAAAGTATGAGTTGTACTATGCTGAAATGAAATATTAAAATCGCTATAGGTCTGAAACTAGGCATTTCTGGACATATGTTTATATGAATTTTTTTTATTGTTTTGAGATGTATTATCCACCTTTAAATCAGTGACCTCTATTTTTTGAACATCCTCTATATTATATCAAATATAAAGCTCTGAGTCTAGAAAGCTGGATACTAATCGAACAAACGCATTCGCAAATTCATTTATCCCTATGACATCTAGAGACTGGAACTCTCTTCCCCCGAACGTCTTCCCAACAAATTATATCCTTCAATCTTTCAAGAACAGCATCCACAGATACCTTCGACTCTTACCCAATCCCTAAATCTCTTCTTATCTTCACGATACATGGGTCCACCGCGGACTACAGAGGTTGTACCTTCTTGGTGCAACTTCTTGTATCAATATCATTATAAAAAAGCTCTTTTTTTATTACTAATAACAAGACAAGTATAGACAAGAAATAATTATGATTTCTTCCTCATTTTAAAAATTCCCGGCTACGAAATAAGTGAAAAAATTTAAATTTTGAAAGAATTCATTACCACTGTCGCCCGGCGAGCTGATCTCAGCCATACCCCTCATTTTACAAACTCGAGAATCAAAACATAATACTAAGATAATTATTTAAAGTCGTAAAACTGTTAAAAATATTTAAGATTTCGAAATGTTATTTTCCCTTCATGATGATTATAAATTTTTTGTAATTAGTAGGACCAGCTTTGCAGGCTATTGTCAATGAGTTCTCTTTGTACCCCGAAGGGTTTGCTTGCCTGGCCGTTAAACGTGTAGGGGTGAAAAACCCCTATGTTCCCTCTTTGGTCTCACGTGTCTATCCACTGAGTCTTAGGGAGAATTTTTTTTTACCTTTAATTTGTTTTTTGGGTTGATATTTAAATTGTAATAAGTATATTGTGTTTTAGTATGAATTTAAAGAAGCGAGATTTTGGAATTAGGAATGGAATTTATAGCGATAAACGAATTGACGAATTTATTAGTGTAATTTGTGTCTGATTTGATGGGCAGTTGATTAATGGTAAATCGGATATTTTGTGTAAATGACACTTGATGGATAATAAATATTTATTGATGAAATTATATCCAGAGAAACTTTCTTGATGTTTCCCATCAAATTATTAACGTTCATTTTATATTAATTTAGAATTTAATTTCTTTTAAAAGACACTTTCTCTTGATAAGGGATTAAGTCTGCGATTTTTAATATAATTTGTCTTCAGTTTAAATAAAAACAGCCTTTGTTAAACATTTTTCTTTCATGACCCCTTTTTATCAGGGAGATTTTTTGCAACCCCATATATATATATATATATATTAAATATAAAATAAAGATATAGAAATAAGTATTTTCCCATTGATAGCACTGGTCGACAAAAATTTGTTGCCGTAAATCTAACAATGGATTCCAGTAGAGTTTTATACCCTGATTATCATGCACTTTCCCGATTTTTAACAACCGCTCAGAGCTTTGAGATATTTTCCGGTCAAAAGGGCGAAAAAGGCCTTTTTGACCTATTTTTGAGTCCCATTAGATTTTTTTTGGCTTTTCGACCCTTCTAGCCTTTAGTCAATTTACGATACTGATATTTAATCATGACTTCTTTATAGGGATCAGATTTTTAGCCGGTTGCCTCGAGTCGGATTCGAACCCGGGCCCACTTGATTAGCAGGCTGGTACGTTAACCCCTCGGCTAACCCGACCCCCATTAGATATTAAACAGCAATATTTTAAATTAAAATATATTGTTGGCGTAATAGAAAACAGCTTCTCTCTTTGATTTTCAAATTACAACTTGTTTTTAGCTCAATCAAAAGTCGAGTCATAACTAAAAAACGAAAACTACAAGATTATAAAGGATAATAAACATATAATCTTAGTTTTTTAGTTAAACTCGAGTTCTAATTGAGCTAAATTCAAGTGGTAATTTGAAAATCAAAGAGGAAGCTGTTTTCTATTTGGTCAACAAAATATTTTGATTTCAAATATTCCTGTTTAATGTCTGATGGGACTCGAAAATAGGTCAAAATGGCTTTTTTCGTCGTTTTGACCGATAATAGCTCAAAACTCCTGGGGGTTGTAAAAAATCGGGAAAGTGTGTGATAATCAGCGTATAAAACTCTACTGGAATCCATTGTTAGATTTACGGCAACAAATTTTTGTTTAATTTTTGTCGAGCAGTGTAGGTAATTTACATTTTTTTTTTTGTAAACCATATTGGTACAAATGAACATTTTTGCGTGTATTCAAATACTAGAGCCTAGTAAATGAAACTAACCCCTCGGCTAACCAGACCCCCATTAGATATTAAACAGCAATATTTTAAATTAAAATATATTGTTGGCGTAATAGAAAACAGCTTCCTCTTTGATTTTCAAATTACAACTTCTACCGGCAGGGAGGAATATTAAGTATAGAACCCAAGCTATTCTCCAGGGAGGGTCATAGCCCCTGCTTTGAAGCCTTAAACTCACACTATATATTTTTCCTATTATTTTTTTCAAATTAAAAAATTATAGCAGAAATTTGTGCAATTACTAATTAGTAATTATAAATAAGCTTGAAAACTTGTTTTGTATTTATTCGAATTTGTCTGATTAAATTGAATGCACTAAGTCTACCGTTAAAGGTGAACACAAAGAAGTGAATAAAAAAAACAAAAACCATTTCCAAGCAAACAAAGTAGAGTAGATGGCTGACTGATGGATTTCACTTTCTCGTTAGAAATCCAGATGCTCGGAAGAATCAAATTTATTTCATAGGAGGGCGTGGGTGGGTCAGATTGTTAGGGCAATGCCTCCCAGAGACTCTCCACTTCCGGTGCCCTTGTCCTTGAGTGGTTATTTGCCAGTAAAAACTATACACAAGTACACCGATCCGAATGTAATCGATTCTGATGGGAATTCAGGTGAGAATATTATTAATATGAGCCATCCTCGGGAAAAAAGTACAAGTCAGCTACTGGTTAGCATATTAGGTATTATATAACAGCATAAGAATTCGTTAAGGATATTGGTTCATAAGGAAAAATCGAGGGGTGAACCGTGATCTAAAATCGTGAACACCTACTTCCACTTCCACTTTCATTTACAAGTAGAAGACAATAGATGACAATAGATTATCTAATAAATTCCAAAGTAATTCCAAATACGGTGTACACCTAGTTCCAATCGCGGTTCACCCCTCGGGAAAAACTAATGAGGTTCTGTTCTACTTTATGGAAATATGTGCCTTATTTTTTTTTTTAATTTTTAAAAATTTAAAATTCTAGGTAGGTTACCCGAGATATATATAGTCATCCTAACAAGCATCTTGTCTTTTATTTTCGTGAAACCTACCTAGAATTTTATATTTTTAAATTTTTAAAAAAATTTTAATTTTTTTTTAATTTTCTTTACTTTATTTAAATATGTTTCACCAAGAAACTAATCATTCTTCCTTAACAAAATTAAAATTTATTTGTTGGAGACTATAGTTTCGAAAGATTAAACTTCATCATCAGTCTCCCTAATTATAAATATTTTATTTGTTATTTCTCATGTGTTGAAATATCCGAGTGGATGTATGTAAATTTGTTTTGTTTTAATAGTACAAACAAATGTTTGTTGAGTGACCAGCTTACTATTACAAAAAAACGAATTTTCCTACATCCACTCGGATATTCCAAAACTAACAGATAAAATATTTAGAATAAAAAAAAATGATGATGAAGATATACCCTTCAAAACTATAGCCTCTAACAAATAAATTTATATTAATTAATAAAAGTACAGATATGGATTGTTTTTCTAATATTGTTAGAGTTCGTGGCTGTGATGAAACTGTATTAGATGAAGGAGGATATCAGCCAAAGATGGAATCACTGGGTTCAATAAAACACCTTGAATAAAACGTTTCGGCTTGAATTTATTTGGCCATCTTCAGTTAATTAGGAGTTATACACAAAATGCGGTACACATAAGTGATCGAACCAAGCCTTGTCAAAAATAAAAATTGTAGCTTCATGTAAATTTATAACGTGCCTGGACCCAAACGTTTCAGAATGAAAGTAATATTGTTTTTCTAATGCTTATAAAAAAAATTTCTCTAAAATTTTTTTCACAAATATTTATATTTTTAATTAAAAGGAATTTGGTCACCAAGACAATTTGTACAATTGTCTATATGAAAATATTTAATATCTTAGTATTGCTTTCTGAATTTTAGAGAAAGCAACATTTTTTTTCTTTTTTGAAAATTTTCACCATTGAAAAAGGAGAAATTCTCCCGAAACGTTTGGTTTTAAAATAAACGTGTTCAAGATTGTTTTATAAAAGATTTGTATTTTTTTTTAATTTATTAACATTCAATAAAAATTTTTTCTATAAATTTATATATCGTCGGCTTAGAGTGTAAACCTGCTAACTCACAACAAGAAAATTTTATAGGGCTGAGAAAAAACAAACAAAATTTAATTTTGTTGTTATGGAAAGAAATTATTTTTCACATTTTTTTTCTACAACTTAGATCGTAATTTTAAGTAGCAGTTTTACCGCATCTGTTTTTCTTTCGAACGGTATTAATATCTCATATATGATAAAAAATGGATTTAGCAGGTTTACACTCTAAGGGCCAGTTGTATGTCGGTTGGTAAACTCTTTTAACCGTTGCCAAAGGGTAAAAGTCTGGGATGGCCAATCAGATGAAAGTGCCTGTCATCTGATTGGCAGACACTTTCATCTGATTGGCCATCCCAGCCTTTTACCCTTTGCCAAAAAAAGAGTTTACCAACCGACATACAACTGGCCCTTAGGGCCGGTTGTATGTTGCAAAGTAAATGCTTTTTATCACTAACAAACGGGAGATGGTAAATGGAGGCACTGGGATGGCCAATCAGATGACAGGCACTTTCACTGCCTGTCATCTGATTGGCCATCCCAGTGTCTATGTATGCCAATATGATTTTTCCCCACGTTTCAGGAATTTCTAAACACGAAAAAACAAAATTAAAATTTTCAAATTAATTATACCTACCTATTCAGGCGAAACCTGCCAAGGGTATCGAGTATTTTGTTGTTTATTTATATTATTGTTTTGTTTATGTATTATTATTTATTTGTTTGCTTTAAAATGTTACAATTAATTATTATTATTGTTTTCAATTGCTTTTATATCTTCTGCTCAAAGGAGCGTTCAATTTGTATCTATGTTGTTCTAAATAATTCTATATTTACTCCCGAGATACATACAAACATGCCAAGTGCGTTGATTATATAACTAATTATCTGAAATGAAGTATTAAATATTTATCAATTCAATTAATAAAAAATTACACTACATTTATTCGTGATATCATCATACATATCTTAAAAAAAAATATATCGAAAAAGAGAGCAGGGAGCAAAGCCATTTTTCCATTATATCTACAGTGTGTTATATATGACATGTATTTTGCCTCTATCTTGGAAATGGAATCAATGTTTTATTATATATTATATAACATAAGAGTAGAAACATTGGCGCTATTTCCAGCGAAGTCGGAATCAATAACTTCTCTTTTCTGGAAAACACTTGACAATCAATATCATTCAAGTTGAAGGTTTGGAAATTTTTTTTATCTGAATCTAATTATCGGAAAAGGGAACAAAAAAATTGAATCATTTTATCAAGTAGTAAAGTAACAATTGCCTAAATATTATAATTTTTCAATATTTAAACGTTGCCATCGTTAGAAATTATAGGGCCGGGATCTTCAAGTATGGAAAATTAAAGTAGGTACTTAAAAAGATTGAAGGCCCGGACGAAAAATCAGTAGGATGAGGGGAAGAGGATAATGTACCGGATATGACGGACCTGCAAAATTCCATGGTTTCTATCTTTCAAAATACTTGAAATATTAAATTCGGCCTTGTTTGTCATTAAAAAATATATACCTATCAGTGGCGTGTGGTCTATGGATGCTGTGAATGCGCATCCCTAAAATCTCAGAACGTCAAGAGTATCTTCATAATCTCGTTTAGCTTTATTTCCCTTAGCTTTAATTTAAAATTTATGGAATTTTTAACGTTAGAATATTATGAATAGAATTTTCCAGATTTCATATTTGAATCGTTTTTGCTATCTTATGGAAAATAGGAACTTTGATTTTATGAGGTTGAAAATAAATTAGTTTACATGTAGGTACTGGACGTCTGACTTTCTATAAATTGAATAAAAAATTAATTTTGAAAAATGAACTAAAATATGTTTTGGCAGAAGTATTTGCTTTCATTTAGCCGCTTATTTAATTAATATTTTATCTAGCTTATTATAAAATTGTTTTACAGACAAACTGACCCGAAGGCTTGTCTAGTGAGCAGAGGGTGGGGGAAGCATCACCAGACACAATCATGTTCAAACCTGTCGCGGCATGCTCGCTGTTTGCCAGAAACAGCATCAGCCCGGTCATTAATAGCCATACTTCGATCCTGAGAGCGCCTGGTATTTAGACAACTGAATCATATCCGTTAAGGGTATGACTACCGCACGACCGGACGGCGGCGGTGCGTCATTGCCTAGCATCTATTTGTACATTCAAAATAAAAAAAACTGGATACTCGAAAATTTAAACAAAGAGACTAAATGCAAGCCGTACAGGCAAACCATAGGTATCGTAATTTTTGATATCCAAACTAATTATTTTATAGCAACCAAAAAAATATTTATTGAAAGAAAGGTGGATTATTTTTACTTGCCCCTGGAAGTAGTCAAAGTGAAGATAGACTGTCCGCTCTGTCATTAAAATCAAATAAAAAATCTAATGTGAAATTTGAAATGCGGTTATCGATGAATTTTGCGAATAATAAAATAAAATTTTTAAAACTGAAGAGTCCTTTTTATGGACAGCATTCTCTGGCTCAAAAGTCACCGCCCCCCCCCCCCTGATACCTAAATATATATAAAAAAGTGTATTTGATGTATTTTTTTATAATTTTAAGTTACCCTGAACACTGACAAGTTCAAAAATAATTTAAAAAAATTGCCACTGGTACTGTTTCAGACATTTTAAATATAAATTTAATATGTACTTTAAAAATCCTAAATCCGGGTGCTTAAAATATTCAGATAATGGAAACAAATTTGTCCTCTTTTGCAATTTGAATTTGACATTCTACTTAGAAGGACCAATGATCAGTAATAAAACTTTAGATTTCTATATTATTTATTTATTAAATAAATGTTTATCTCTATCTATCTATACTTATTATAATCGGCTTGCGCGACGACCGAATTTTTTTAATTTTAAAACCCACAATAGTTCATGACAAGGGCCATATCTTAAAATCTCTGCCTTTATATTTTCTAATTTTTATGGTAATTTGTTACTTTCACATTTATATTCAATAGAATATAATGGGAGAGTATTGCGATGGCCAGTCTGGGTCCTCTTTGAGAGCTTGTATCTCATTGATGAAAAAAGTTAATTTCATTTTGTAGCTTCTAGGTGGAAGGAATCGTTGCCCTTAATAGTTGGAAATAGGATTTACTACATAAAACCGGAAATTGTGGTCCCCAGAGGCCAAAAAGGGGTCCAAAATCCATTGGTCAGTACGTATGTACGAATGTAGCCCACTTACGTTTCGCAACCATAAGTCTCAGGAAATTCGAAACTTAAGCTCGAAATAGGCTAGAAAGAGTACAGCAAGCTTTTGGTAGAAATTGGAAGACCGGAAGTGGACATTTACATGAAAGATTTTTCGTTTTTTTTTATTTTCTTAAAAACGACTCTAACGATTTTTTTTTAAATTAGTACATTTATCAAATGTCATGAGTTATTAGTTATGTCAAATTTTTAAAAAAATCGTTGGAGCCGTTTTTGAGAAAATAAAAAAAAAAACGAAATAAAGGAAGGGGGTGTAAATTGGTAGTGACGCGCTGACTTCAAATAAGTGAAAGTTGTGTGGTGAACACACCAGTTGATTATTTATTTTCCTATTTTATTATCTGAATAAAACTAATTAATTTACTCGATTTTACCGGCCAGTAGGGGGAGGCCGGTTTTTCTGATTCTTTCAAATTTTGCCCCCCCCCCTCCCCCTCAGAGAAACTTAAAGAACAAATAAAAATTAAAGTAAAGTGAAGAAATAACTAATAGCTAACGACAGTATTAAAAAATCAAAAATATTTAAAAACAAAAATTAAATGAACAAATATTCAGAGACACGCTCCTATTAACTCGTTTAAAGGCTCGTTCTTATAGCAAATCGTTATAACTAATCTTTTTAGGTGGTGAAGATTAAAAAAATAAACAAATTACACATTTATCGATTGTTAATTATTTATTATTCTTAAAAGTTCCCAAGGTATATATAGTAAGGCTTACTTTTGAAACATTTAGACGCGAAATTTCCCCGGATATTGCTTGTATACCTGAGACACCCACTCGTTTCCACTGGCCCCTCTGAACTTGCTTCTTTGCTGGGCTGATTTGTTCAAAAGATCTACTTCTCAAAAAGGGAACAATACCTTCTTTCTACGTAGAAGTGAAATTCCTTTCAACTCAATTAAATAGTGAGTTATATATCTATATAGAGGGGAAGCTCCCTGAGGTATTTTTACGTAATAAAAAATAGACTACCATTATTTTAACAATCAATTTATGTCAAAATATCATAATTGAATGGAAGAAAAGAATATGAGGTGGAAATATCAATGATATTATTTTAAAAGAGAAAGAATTTAATCTTTAGGACAAATTCTAAGATTTTAGTAGAAATATTATTAAATTGCGATATCAGAGGGGATTCATCCCCTCAGGAGTCGAACCTGAGAACTAACATGATTTCCGGGCAGTCAGCTCACACCCTCGAGACAAAATACCTCTCTCCGAATCGGAATATAAGATATAAGCACAGAAATTTTTTACTCCATTCTACTATAACGGAAATTAAAAAATTTAGCTTAAAATGAAAAAAAAGTTTTTCAAACAAGTCCTCTTCTTAAATATAAAACTAAAGATTTGAGCATCTTTTTTGAAAATAGTTGGAATGTTTTTCAAAAAATCATCTCGGGTTCAGATTAACCAAGATGTATTTTAAAAGAGAAAGAATTCAATCTTTAGGACAAATTCTAAGATTTTAGTAGAAATATTATTAAATTGCGATATCAGAGGGGATTCATCCTCTCATGAGTCGAACCTGAGAACTAACATGCTTTCCGGGTAGTCAGCTCACGCCCTTGAGACAAAATACCTGATGAATCCCCTCTGATATCGTAATTTAATAATATTACTACTAAAATCTTAGAATTTGTCCTAAAGATTTAATTCTTTCTCTTTATAAAATACATCCTGTTTAATCTGAACCCGAGCTGATTTTTGAAAAACATTCCAACTATTTTCAAAAAAGATGCTCAAATCTTTAATAATTATATTGTTAGGAAATGAATTTACATGGGATCAAACTAGTCTTCTGATGATGGTGTCAATGAAAATTACAGGTTTCAAAAATATTTTAATTCACCAATGTATGGTTAATATTGCCCTTTGAGTATTAAAAGAAATTATAAGTAACTAGCATAAAAATCTCCAAAAGAGTATCTTCTCCTGCATTATGTGCTCAAAATTAATAAATTTATCGATTTAGTCATTCATAGAAGCTGGAAGTTGCATCATTATTTTCAAAAGTTGTACTAGATAAATCTTTTTCCCCATATTTGTAAGCTTTGTAGAGTATAATTATCCCCCTTTATATTATACTTTTCTCTTTCGTAAATAACTCAATGAAAAATTTGGCAATTATTTGAATTAAATTTCAAGTATAAAGCGCTTTTATTTATTTATTTATTTTTATTTGGGTTTGACTACTAGGTCATACCAATACATTGAATAATACAAACATAGAAAATACATATAACAATAAATACATAATACAATACATAGAAAAGAAATTACATTAACAAATATACAAAGCGCTTTTATTATTAGTGAGTATAGAAACTTTTTGATTATTAATGTAGTTGTTTCGCGACAATACCAGCAAAAAGTTAATGCTCAAGTATATAGAACAGTCAATAAGGATTCATAGTTCATAAGGCCAACACTTTTTGCTGTTTTTGTACCAAATCTAGCCAATCCCGTGCTCGTTTGAGAAATTTGGCAACATTGAAAGAGATTGAATATTTTTATACATGACATTAAAATGACAGATAAAATGAATGATAAAATACATTTTAAAGGTCGATTTATTAATCAAAAAGTTCTAAATAAACGATTAAAAGCTGTTGCGGTAATGAATGAGGGAAAAAACGAAAAAAAATGTGTACTAAGAGTGCTAATGTACCCGAATAATTGAAGTGGGCGAGTTGGCGAATAACCTAACCTGTTGTCACTGTCAGAAAGATATTTTATTAAAAAATATTGTTGATGAAAATCTAACCAGCTCTTAATGTCAATGGACCAAAACTACGTGTGAAATTTGGTTTCGATATTCACACTAGTTTTTGAGCTAGCTCGTCCACAAAAATTTGGTAACGCACAGACTAACTAACAGACTAGCAGACATTTTGAGAAAACAATTATTATTTCGAAAAAAAGAAGAAAAAAACGCTTATTTCATGCACGATCACAATACTTGACCATACACCCTGTATGGTAAAGTAAAAAATGATTAGCCATACCCTTATCCAGAAAAAAAATTAAACTTATATACTTTAAAGAGTGAACTAATAATAATAAAAATAATAATATTTTCAAAAATTTCTAAAAATATCGTTTTGTTATTTTTTAACAAATGTAATCAACGCCTACGTTACATCTTATGAAAATTATAATTTTGAAAAAATCTAGCGCACGCGCGCTTTCTACTTTTTACTCCCTCTTTCGCTGGTTTAATAAATGCGCTGTTGCCAAAATGTTTTTAGTGAGAATTTTTTTATATACATTTTTCATTATTTATTCCTTATTATCTCAGAAACTGTGTTGTAACTATGAATGAACTTGTCTTAAAATATGTATTGGTTATTGTTTAATGTTGGTTTAGTTTTTTATAAAAATTGTACGAAGGGTTTCTTAATTATAATTAAATATGTATGTAAACTTTCCGATATCCCGTATAGTGCAATGCTAAAGAGCCCGAAAAAATCGATTTTTGAAATTAAATATCTCCGGAACTGTATTGTTCATCAATTTCGTTTTGCCACCAATCGATGCACAAGTATTTCAATAATAATATATCTAAATTTCAGAAAAATCCTACGAAAACGCATTTGGCGGAACAACTACCTTAAAGAATAATTTATTTTCTTCTAGTGTTGTTTAAATTGTAAGACAATCAGCTTGGTATTAGTATTAGAATCGCCTGTCCCCCCATACTTCGGCTCAGCCACAGTCCAGCAGTAAGCAAAAAATAATTATATCTTCTAATATACTTGAGATAACAAATTCATCTTTAATAAATAAGGAAAATGTTAGTGGAACTTTTTAATAATTTCAGGCTAAACTATTTCTAAACGCCGACAGATACAAAAATCAGCAAAGAAAGGGTACTTTTGAGCTCTCTCTCATACCTTGATTTTAAATCAAAATATATTTTAATTTTAATAGATTAAACGTAATTCTATTTCAAAATATTTTTACACATTCTATGTTAGAAAAATATTTTATTTTTTTATTTTTGAACTTTACATAAAATTTGACCCTGCCCAAAATAATCATTCGATTAAAATTTTAATATGATATTATACATCGTACACATAACTTTTAAATTTCAAGTTTTTATCTAATTTGATTTACGAGCTATATTGCTCTGACAGACGGACGGATATTCAAACATTGTAGCGACATTAAAAGGGATCCGTTTTTTGTTTGAACAAAATCCTAAAAAAAGTTTTCTTTCTTGGAAAAATGGCGTTGTATAATAAATTCAGGAGAAGGCAATGGGAAACCACCCCTGTGAAAAATTTCCCCCAGGAAAATTACAATGGAGAAGATACTCAGTAATCGCCGACGCTCGGAATCGAGTATGGCCCTTGAAGAAGAAGATAATAAATTATACAAGTACGATCGATAAGAGAGATAATGAACAGAATACACTCTACGATTAAACCTCTCTGATATGCAATGTAAAAATATTTCTCTAATATCTATGATGTCCTTAAAAGTTAAATTCATTTAATAATATTATATACTGGGTTGATTTTTGAAATAATTTCCATCTTTTTCAAAAAAGACACCCAAAAAGATACTTAAATCTTTGTTTTCACTGTAAAATCCATGGGTCCCTCACTGAAAACTTTTTTCAGTTTAGCAGGAATTTTCACTATTCCCTTTGAGTTGAAGGGAGTGAAAAATCTTTAGCTATAATACTTATATATGTTGCATGTCAGAGAGAGATTTGTCTTAAAGGTTTGGCTACTGGCCCGGCAAGCTTAGTTAGCGCTTGGGTTCGATTCCTAAGGGGACGAACCTCTCTGATATGCAATGTAAAAATATTTCTCTAATATCTATGATGTCCTTAAAAGTTAAATTCATTTAATAATATTATATACTGGGTTGATTTTTGAAATAATTTCCATCTTTTTTCAAAAAAAGACACCCAAAAAGATACTTAAATCTTTGTTTTCACTGTAAAATCCATGGGTCCCTCACTGAAAACTTTTTTCAGTTTAGCAGGAATTTTCACTATTCCCTTTGAGTTGAAGGGAGTGAAAAATCTTTAGCTATAATACTTATATATGTTGCATGTCAGAGAGAGATTTGTCTTAAGGGTTTGGCTACTGGCCCGGCAAGCTTAGTTAGCGCTTGGGTTCGATTCCTAAGGGGACGAACCTCTCTGATATGCAATGTAAAAATATTTCTCTAATATCTATGATGTCCTTAAAAGTTAAATTCATTTAATAATATTATATACTGGGTTGATTTTTGAAATAATTTCCATCTTTTTTTCAAAAAAGACACCCAAAAAGATACTTAAATCTTTGTTTTCACTGTAAAATCCATGGGTCCCTCACTGAAAACTTTTTTCAGTTTAGCAGGAATTTTCACTATTCCCTTTGAGTAGAAGGGAGTGAAAAATCTTTAGCTATAATACTTATATATGTTGCATGTCAGAGAGAGATTTGTCTTAAAGGTTTGGCTACTGGCCCGGCAAGCTTAGTTAGCGCTTGGGTTCGATTCCTAAGGGGACGAACCTCTCTGATATGCAATGTAAAAATATTTCTCTAATATCTATGATGTCCTTAAAAGTTAAATTCATTTAATAATATTATATACTGGGTTGATTTTTGAAATAATTTCCATCTTTTTTTCAAAAAAAGACACCCAAAAAGATACTTAAATCTTTGTTTTCACTTAGAATTTTTAATTCGTAAAAGAAAAAGGCAAGAATCGAAAAATGAAAATAAAGCGAATGGCAAGTGAATACGGCCCATCTCCATACGTCCGTCCCTCCTGCTCAGAGACCTGGCTAATCAATTGAAATGGCTTCAAGCGCTATCAGCTCATAGAGCGATAATCTTATTAATTATCCTGAATCGATTAATCAAATCCATTTCGTCATAATTGTAATAGATCGCTTTTTTTCAATTCACAGTGCTAGGAATATATAATTTCTATTAATAATCCAGTAATCTACTAGACTAAAGTCTAAACAAATTATACTTATTTAATATTGAGTGTTTAGGAAAGTCTCGAGTAATTGCTAATAGTTACATAATGGGAAAAATATTACTAATATACCTGAAATTATTCGCATTAGGGCAATTTAACTTCATAAAGATGAGAAAAGGCCTAAGGGAGTTAATTATAGCTAATTAAGCAATTTAGGTAACTAAAAATAAATCGGCCAAGTGCTGTTCGGATAGCATACTGAGAACTTAGTACCTTATAACTCTCAAAATACTTGTCAAGTTTTTTCTTATTTGGTTATTTATCGTTGACAATGAGGGAATGAGTGAATACATGGCGTCCGCAGAGGGGGCAAGAGAATACAAAATTCTGTAACAATCCTGAATTCTGGTCCGGTCTCACTAAACAATGTTTAATGTACTGTGTGTGTTTTTGTATTCAAGCACTACTGTCTTATTCTACTTGCGAAAAAATACCTAAAAATTAAATATTTAAATAAAAATTTATGTAATGTGATAATTTTTCTCCAAACTTTGCCCCCCCCCCCCTCTAGAACATTTTTCTGCGGACGCCCCTAAGTCAATATGTGGAATTTTTTCATAATTTTAGGTTAAACCATTTCTAAACGCTGACAGGTACAAAAATCACCTTTATTTAGCCGGTTTATTTTTATTTGCTCAAATCGCTTCATTAGCAATAATTTACCCCCTTTGGTCATTTTCTTGTCCGAATCGCACTTGTTTTGAAATGGGCTTTGATATGCACTGTGCTTTAAAATTCTGGAGAAATTTACAGCAGCTTAAGCGCCATATACAGGATGTTTCAGGAGGAATATTAAACATTTTAGGAGGTGGTAGTATAGACGAATTGCAATAAAAATGCCATATAACATATGCTCAATTTTTATTAAGTACAGAGATACAGCTGTTAGTATGTAACCCAAACAAACTTAAACCAAAGGCAAATGAGGACGTTCAAAGTTGAATGAAAATAAAAATTGGACACATGCTATATGGCAGTTTTAATTGGAATTCGTCTATACAACCACCTCCTAAAATATTTACTATTCCTGCTGAAACACCCTGTATAGCTACTTGAAATCAGCGTCAGATTTAGGCTTCCTAGTCCTGTGGGAGGCTTTAGAAAACAAAACGTCATGAAATAATTAGAAAATGTTAACAAATTTTTTAATGTCATCAAGGGTCATGCAACCCTACATTTTCCAGTTCATCGGAGTAAAGGAGCCTCTCTGGCACGTCCATATGTATTGATTTAATTTTGCATGTCTAAATAAATATTGAGTTTTTGTTGGTAAAATACCTCCCACTATTCGGTTTCATTGGAATTTCAGTGGTTTTCGCGTTGTTTGATATGACAAGTCAATGGAAATGCATTGATTAAATGCTTGGCTTTTTATTCCCTTAGCATAAATGATACTCATCTCCTGGTCTTTATCCGTTGCCTTGTAGAATAGGGGAGAGATCAGAGCTTGTTCATGTGAACACCCTGTAGTCCCATCACCCCTGGCAAGATTTCCAGCCATTCTGCAGCCGGGGCGGCCACACGTCCGCCACTCGCTTGTATGGAATCTATAGACAAACCCCTAAGGGCTTCAAAAGAGGAGCCATTACGCACAACGAATGCCAGCCCTATTTCTTTTAGTGGCATGGTTAATAGGCAGAAAACCGCATCATCTAAAACCATTTCTAATAACTAGCATCAATTGGCCACTGATATATACTATCAATGTACTAAGAATCTTGTTCGAAAAGAGATTTCTTTGGCATTCATTTGCTTTAATCAATCTATATATAAATTACTCGTTACCGAGGGAAATTGAATTCAATTAAAATTTTTACTTAGCCATATAGGCCAGTGGTGGCCAACCTTTTACATACCATGTGCCAATTTTTTCACATACGAATTCAGCGCCATACAATTCAAAACCTTTCCACTGAGGGGTGAACCGCGATCGGAATTAGGTGTACACGTCTTTGGAATTATGCGGAATTATTTTGGAATTCATTAGATAATGCCCCCTTCATCTATTGTCTTCTAGTTGGAAATGAAAGTGGAAGTGGAAGTAGGTGTACACGATATTAGGTCCCCCCTCGCTTTCCACCTACTTATAGCAAAGTTGATGTTGGTAAATAGAGACAAGGGTAGAATCAGCTCTGAATAGGGAAATAAAAAAATAACTGATGAAATACTCCAACTGTAAACTTCTAATGCGCCACGTTTGACGCATGGGCCATAGATCCCCCCCCCCCCCCCCGATAATACCCTATATGGTGTATGGTCAAGTATTGTAATCCTGCATTTTTTTGCTTGGTTTTTTTCAAAATATCAAAAAAACGGCTGAAACTATTTTGATAAAAATAAATATAATCGAAAAAATTTGTATTTTGCGAGATATTAATTATTTTGTCAAAATGTCTGTTAGTATGTATGTTACCAAATTTTGTTTACCCTCTTGCTCAAAAACTAGTGTGAATATCAAAACAAAATTTAACATGTAGATTTGTTGTATTGAGATGAAGAACTGATTAGATTTTAGTTGAAATCGAACCAAAAATTAAAGGAGATGGGTTCTTAAAAAATTAAGAAAAATGAAATTTACTATAAAAGAATCATATAATAAAGTCTTTTTTTCCGGAGACCAAAATGGAAGGTAGGGTTTCAAAAAAGAGAACTATCAATAATATCTAAGTTCTAGAGCCTTTGATCGATTTGTAGGAAGTTTCGCATATACACCCTATCCAACCAAATGGAAATGACTCATTATGTGAAATTGTTAGTGTTCCAAAGGTGGAGGGTTCAAAAATAAATTTAAAATAAAAAATTTTCAAACAAATTTCATGGAAAGCTGATATTTATAATAGAAGAGTTTCATATTTATGTTTAATTTCTAATGGAACTTATAATATTTTCCATCTAAAAGTTCCAGTTACCTGACTTTCATCTTCTTTAAAAACCAGCTCTTTCAGCAACTCATTTATACTATAACACGATGAATGATATTTGAAATTCGGAATTCGATATTCAGGCAGATCGTCAAGCGTAGTTTCTGCCACCTGATTTAAATTATCTGGAAATCGAATTAATTCAGAATAATTGAAAAACTCATCAGATGAAAGTCAAATATTATCAAGATCCAATATTTAAAAAGAGCTGCAATAATGTCTTTAGGGGAATTCAAAAATAAAATTAACAATATAAATCCTAGAACTTTTGATCTATTTGTACGAAATTGCTTTTATTATAATCACCTCTCCCCACTGGTATTGTCAAGATTGAGAACAGGGCAAAATGTAATAAAATATTTTACAATCACCCCCCGCCCCCTAATAAAATAATTTATGATCACCGCCCCCCTTATTGTTCCCAAAGGATTATATGATTTTATATATGAAATATATTTACACATATGTTTATATTTATTTTTTGAGTATTCGATTATGCTTGGACCACATTTGGGTTTAGTACTGAGTGCATTAAATCGAATATAAGATACCTAAAATATGCGCATTTTCAATTGAATTTGTGTTTGCCACTCAACACACTAATTGACAATCACTATAGAAATTAGAGAGTAAAATATCAATGTTAGGTGTCACCTTAGGTTCTGACCTCTCTTGGAATGACCATATTATCTCAGTAGCAAAAGCTGCAGCATGTAAGCTTGGCTTTCTTTTCCGAACCAAACGATTTTTCACCCCACTCAACTCCTTATATTATACAAGGCTCAAATTCGCCCCTGTCTTGAATATTGCTCGCATTTGTGGAGAGGAGCCTCCAAGTATTCTCTTAATACCTTAGATGCAATTCAGAGGCGAGCTATCAGACTGATAGGCGATCCTACATTAACTGACACTCTCGACTCCTAGCCCATCGTAGATCTGTCTCCGCCCTATCCCTTTTTTATAGATATTACCATGGCTTTTGTTCTGACGAAATAAAATCGATAATCCCACCAAAGGCCTCATTTGCCCGAAATACACGATTTTCTAAAATTCAACACCCCTACGCGCTTAAACTGGATACTAATCGAACAAGCGCATTCGCCAATTCATTTATCCCTATGACATCTAGAGACTGGAACTCTCTTCCCCCGACCGTCTTTCCAGCTACTTATAACCTTCAAACTTTCAAGACCAGCATCCACAGATACCTTCGACCTCTACCCAATCCCTAAATCTCCCCTTATCTTCACGTTACAAGGGTCCACCATGGACTTCAGAGGTTGTACCTTCTTGGTGCAACTTCTTCTTGTATCAATATCATTATAAAAAAAAAACAAAAAAAAAAAAAAACTTCATTCTTGACATTTCTTATTTGTTAGAGGAAGTATTTTTTTTTCTATAATCTACAGCATTGTGATATTTTGTGTGTGGAAATAGATTTATTTAAATAAGTGGAATCGTGTGAGGAGGAGAATTATATTATATCATTTTTTTAAAATTTGGGATCGATAATCGATATAAGGCTCCAAATATTTAAAAGAGATCAGGTGTTGCTTGTATGACAGCCTGCTCCAGTATTGCCACGAGAAACACTGGCATGCGTGTTTTAAGTAGTCCAATTTTGTAAAAATCAACAAATAAGAATAACAAAATTTAGATTTTTAAAATATTATAAAAAAGTGGCAAATTATTAAAAAATAAACAAATAATATATAAAATATAAATCAAATAAGATGTGATTGATTTCTTTTTCTGTGCGAAAAGAAAAGCGAATTGAATATTTAATTTTTGAGTGGTGAGGGGGGGCGAGGAGTAATTATCAATATATTTAATGTTTCTTAATTCAGGGTCGAGGCCATCACACTCTCGTGGAAGGGAGTGTGGTGGCATAAAGCAGTGGGGCCCTCATCGCCCTGGGTATGTCGCAAAAAACAATAAATAATATGACATATAGAGCGATGAGGGGATCTCTCCTTAATTTTTACACTTTCGGCAGAAGAACATATAGAGCGGGTGGCGTATGATTGTTAATTGTTAATACAAAAAAAAAGAAATGTGAAATGTGAGTCAGGATTAATCCTGGCTCTCTCATCCACCCGCTCTGAATCTGAATTTATTTGTTCTGAAGCTGAAAGTGTGAAGTTTGTGTGGTGAACTTTTGTCTATGTAAGAGGCGGCCCGCTCCTCGGAGGCCCAATAAACAAAATATAAAATCAATTGGAGTCTTTCATTTCGAAATTCGAGCTAATATTACAATTATATTTCAAATTTGCCGGAAATATACCTACCTCAAATATACGATGCTTCCCTGTCGGCAGCATTCTCTGAGAGTTGCTGCAAATTAATCTAGGCTAATATTATACAGTATATATTTTAATGTCTATGTACTTAGTAGTACTATATAAAAGAGTAATAAAAAAAATGTTGAAAAATAACTCAATAAACAAAATTTATTTATTAAAAAGCATAAACTAGAAAAATGTTTAATAACACATGGAGAAGATAATAACAAAATATTGATAAACGATATTTTTTATAAGAAAAAAAGTATAAGAGATTAAAACTAAAAAAAAAACTAAAATATTTTTAATTGATTAAAAAAAAATCAAATGGAATGTGTATTATCATTTTTATAAACCGATTAGTTAAATTTATTATAAAAAATATGCACATAATATAATCATTTTATTTGGATTTTAGTTGTTATGTTATAAAATCGTATATTTAAATATATTAAATTTGAATATGTGAAGTGATATATAAATTAGTATAAGATTATAGCAGAAAAAAAATCCATAAATAATATGAGATTCCCTTTGACACTCTCCCATAGCGCGAGGCTTGCGACCCAGCTTTTTGATTAAACGGACCAAAGAAATTATAAATAGGAAAGTAATCGATCTTATTTTATCGATTTAATCTATCTTGAGGTTCATAATAACTTTTTAATAAAAGAAAAGGGCATTTTGATTAAGAATTTTGTAGTTTAAAAGAAATTTTATGAAAAAATTCCATTTCTTCTTCCGGGAGCGAATCAACTAGAAATGCCTAAAAGTTTTATTTTTTTCTGATTAGATATTTATTCAAATCTATTGAAATTTCATATCTATGGGTTATTTTAATTTATCGTTTATATCAAATAATTATTATTAAGAAAATTGCATTTTAAAGGGTAGTTTATTTGAAGTCCAAATTGAAAAAACGCTAATAACTCCGTTGAAAATTTTTTAAAAAATATTAAGTTATTAGATATTATAAAACAATTAATTATTAATAGATTAATTCAATTTTGAACGAAATCGATTCAGTACTTTTTGAGAAATTTGCTAAAAAGCCCGAAAACCGTCTATGAAAGGCCATTTTAGAAACATTTTAAAATTCACTTCCAGGTCACAAGTCAACATTTCGTTTCATATGACTTTTTAAACTTTTTAAAAGGTATCTCGTGCTTTCAAAAAACATCGTTTTTTGACGGTTCAGATGGTTTTTGACCATTTTCTCAAAAAGTACTGAATCGATTTCGTTCAAAATTAAATTAAATTATTAATAATTATTTGTTTCATAATATTTATTAATTTCATATTTTTTAAAAAAATTTTAACCTAGTTATTAGCGTTTTTACAATTTGGACTTCAAATAAACTACCCTTTAAAATGCAATTTTCCTAATAATAATTATTTGATGTAAAAGATAAATAAAAATACCCCATATATATGAAATTTCAATAGATTTGAATAAATATCTAATGAGAAAAAAATAAAACTTTTGGCCATTTCTAGTATCAACGCTCCCGGAGAGGAGAAATTGAATCTTTTCATACAATTTCTTTTAAACTACAAAATTATTAATCAAAATGCTATTTTCTTATATAATAGACATACTGTGAACCTTCAGATTGGTGGAATCGATAAAATAAGATCTTTTTCATTTATAATTCTTTTCGTCTATTTTATCAAGAGGCTGGGTGGCAAGTCACTCTGCATCAGCGAGTCATTTGTTAGGGTTTTCTTTTTTTTACTATTTTCTTAAAAACTAATCAATCAACTTCGTTCAAAATTAAATATAATTATTAATAATTGATTGTTTATAACATTTATTAATTTATTTTTAAAAAATTATTTCAAAGTAATAATTAGCGTTTTTTCAAATTAGACTTCAAATAAACTATCCTTTAAAATGCAAATATTCTAATAAAAACTATTTGATATAAAAGATAAAAGAAAATATTTCATAGATATGAAATTTCAATAGATTTAATTGAATATGTGATGGGGGAAAAAATTTAAACCCTTTTGTCATTTCTAGTTGACTCCCTGCCCTAGTGAAGAAACTGAGTGTTTTCATAACATTTCATTTAAACTACAAAATTCTTAATTGAAATGCTATTTTCTTATATTACTAGTAGAATGATTATGTGTACCTTCACATAGAATGATCGTTAACAACTTTTATTTGTGTATATATTTCTCTCGGATAAAATTCTAATATTCAATGACGATTAATCAATCGCCTGTGCATATTCTGCTATCAACCCCTTCATCATCATTGCACTCTTTAAAATTTCATCGACTTCCAGGGGGTCGATACCGACCCCGTAGAGAACCCTGTATTTTAGAAAGTTGTCGCATAATATTGATGATTGACGGCCAAAGCAAGATTTCGATGTTGCTCTCTTGAAAATTCCCTTCTAAATATATTCGAATAAAACAATCAAAATCGTTACTTATGTAATATAAATTAAAGCTTATAAATTATTTTTAAGTTAATTTGTCTTAATAATTTTAATTATTTTATAATAAAATTATCTATTCATTATTAACTTATAATCCAGTAGTTCCTAACCAAGGAGTATTTACTCCCATAGGGGTAAAATAACTCCTTGAAGGGGGTAATCAGACTAATTAATTAATATAAGTTGACGCGGTAACGAATTCAATTTTTCCCTACGAGGAGGGACAAGGGGTAAAGACACATGGTCATAGGGTTAATGAAACTTTAAAAGTTAGGAACCACTGCTCTAGACTCTAGACCAGCGGCTCTAATAATTATTCTAATAATCATTCGATTAAAATTTTAATACACTTTTCGATTTTGACGAGTATAATGACAGAACTTGTGAATTTTAAGTTTGTATCTTATTAGTTTATGAGTTACACGATGCACAGGCGTACAGACACAAAGACATTGTAGAGACACTAATAGGGTCTTGTTTTACTTTAGAACGGGGTTCAAAAATGGAGAAAGAAGATTGACATAATATTTCTAAAATGATTAGTAAATTATTATGATGTTTTACCAATATGGAGATATCATTTTGTATTGAAACTTCACTTTTGATAAACTTGTGTTAAACCAAGTTCGTGTTAGAAAATTATTAATTATATATTAAGTTCCTAAGTTGTTGGTAATGGTAATCTCATTTCTCTGCCGGTAGTATTTTAACTGGCGCTGCCATTAATCTAATCGGCCTTTATTTATTATTTATGTAAAGTTCTTGATGTGAAATTTTTTTCTAATCAATAAATATCTTTTTATATTTAAGTAAAAGTTTAAATACCACTCAAAATGTAACACAAGTCATTATTATAAAAAATCATTGAGGTTGTCAATCAGTAACTACCCCAATTGCTTTTTGGCAGTATTTTTATCTTATCCTTGTCGCATTCACTCAAAAATTTATTTGAATAATTATTTTAATGCCTATTTTTGCTCATTTTTATTCCATTTTTTCTTTTTCTTTCAGTTAAGTAACCCATAAATTGGAAGTATGTGCGTCTTCATTATAACAGCTAATTATGCCGGAGAGTATTTTGATTAAAGTGTTTGAGGCCACTGATTCTTCGTTTCCCAAATCCATTAAACTCACTAAATTTCATATCCCAATCTATTGATTCATATCAATTAAATCACAAAAAATTTGCTCAGGTGACCAGAAATATTATTACCTCAACATCACTTATATTTATGAACAACATAAAGGAATCAAATTTTCTAATTGTCCGTAAAATATTCAAATTGTTCATTTGTGGAGTGAACCCCCCCCCCACCCCTTTGAGGACCACTGTTCTAGAAGATTCTGATACGATAAGCGAGAGATGATTACTAGAAATTTGCAGCGATGCATATTTTACGGCAGGACGACATGCAAGCTTACAATAGAATCGAATAAATATTTAAACAGCTGCAATCTAAAAACAGGATATGTAATGCAAAAATTATACCGCTAATTACGCAATTACCGTGCTCAGAGAGCAATAGCCAACAAACCCAAGTAACAAGTAGCTAGGGGGTTTTAGAAGTGTTCCTATTAAATGATTCGAGGGAGCTTAATAAAAACGGAGATGGAAAAAGAGGGGTATAAATACAAAAAGTTTGAATAACACTAGGGACCCTATGAAGCAAAAATAGAAAAAAATCCTGTAATAAAATGTCGGCCATTTTTGAACGCCAATGTCACTGTCAAGCTAAACAAAACTTGTTTTTTGTTTTTTTAATTTTATTGTAAAATTTTCAAGTGTGATTAAATAACAAGTGGAAAGTTAAAGGAGGAGATTAGAAGTGATAAGATCTTGTTTGAAACTTAACTAGGGAGAATTTTGGCTCACCCCTCATCCGTTTCCCTCCCCTGACCTTTGAACACGTTGCGTTGTGCCAGAATGGAGTGATGACGAACAGGGGTTGCTGCGCAGGGGTGTGTATGTGTGTGGGTTCCCATATTTATCCCTACCTGTCATATTTTCACATGATAAGATTAAATTTATAAAATAAAAATTAAAAAATAAATAACATAACCTCATCAAACATCATTTGATGTTTTTGTTGTATATTAATTCGGGTAATAAATAATAATTAATGACCAATGAAAACTGGTTAATGTTTAAACCTGATTCGCTTTGATTTCCATTATTTATAATACAAAAATAAACGTTGATTTTTATATGAAGAAATTTTGTGCTCAGAGTAAATTAAATATGGTTTATCATGGATTTACCAGTATGTATTGTAGAATACGTTACATAATTTTTGAAATAAAATTACAATTGTGTAGATTTGAATTCTTTGCCCGACAAGTTGCATTGGTCAATTACATACCTACAAATAGTTATATTTATATACTAGTAGATCTCTACGAGTTGTTTTAAATAATGAAATTAAGACGAGTAAGTACAAATCGGAGCCCCATACCGATGGTTCTGTACTTAATAATATATATATGCTACCTGACTAATCAAATACAACTGAAAATATATATGTATATAATAAATAACTGAATAATTTTTTAAATATTTGATAAAGAGGTATATGTTGAAGATTTGTATATGGAAATTCAAAAAAATGCAAACTTATTATAAGTATATATATTCCAATTATTACTAGAAGATTCATAGAATATTTACTTCAAAAAAATTTTAAAAAGAATATTCCTGCAATATGTTTAGGAGTATAATTTAAGAATATTCACCTAAGAATTTCACTTGAATGACCAGTGCTTCGTGGATTAATTATTTTAACCCACTCAGAAGTAAGAGATAAATTATTGTTTTCCAATATAGATGAGATATCAAATTTGTTTGTTTTGTTGTCGCTTATAAGAAGAAAATGACCTAATTTGAATAAAAAATCAAAATGTTAAAGTAAAATTGGGTGGGTACAAAAATCTATTAAAATAGGTATTTTGAGGCCCACACACACTGTAATTTTAAAGTTAATTAAATGTTTTAAAAATTTTGCTTAATTCTAGTCACTGAAATCTTTAGAAGAATATAGATACTTGGTATTTTTGACCATACAAAAATTCGATCTCTCTTCAAAATAGCCACCCGATTAATACTATTTTTTATTTCGGGGAAAATAAATACTTAAAATTCAAGTTAATATTTTCTTTAGTTTACGATCTAAAATGCTTTGAGAGAAGGAAAGACAAGCAGACATTGTAGTGACACTAATCGGGTTCTGTTTTAGATTTGTAAATTTTTATAAAAAAAAAAATAAAACCGACTTCAAAAATAATTACTTAAATGCAACAAATAAAATAATAAGAACTCAAAAATAAAATAAAATGCACTAAAAAGTATAAAATAATTATCTTATTTACAGCTAAACGACGAAATATTTACATGAAATCACTTTTTTGAAGTCGGTGCTAAACAAACTATATAAACGAGCTTACCCGCCAAACGTACTAAGTAAGATCCGTCGAGTTGTATATGTTTAGCACCGACTTCAAAAAGTGATTTCATGTAAAAATTTCGTCGTTTAGTTGTAACTAAATTAGATAATTATTTTATACCTTTTAGTGCATTTTATTTTATTTTTGAGTCCTTATTTTATTTTATTTGTTGCATTTAATTTTTTTGAAGTCAGTTTTATTTATTTTTTTCTACAAATTATTTTTATTTTTCTCTTTTTAGTGATGTTATTAAATAGAGATGTTATTAATAGTGACTCTCGTAAGAGAAAGCGTGGGGCGAATGAATCAGAAAATGATAATAAAATTCAATTCATAAATATAGAAATTATCTCGAAAAGTTTGCGGGTTTTAAATGAATGTTTTAAGATTTTTTTATAAAATGATTTGATTTATTATAATTTCGATTATTTGCTCATAAGAATTGGAGATTTACGTTATTTCGTCATTGATCATATCACCAGAACTTGACTAAATTAATATGGGACTACCCCTAAGGTACCCCCTTTCCAATAAAAAAAGAATAATCGAAATCGGTCAACGTGGCAAAAAGTTATCGCTGAACATACCTAAAATAAATAATACAAATAGTTGGTATCTTGACTATCTTGGAGCTATACTGATCCAACCGCAGAAAGAATCATTAAAATCGGTTCATAAACAAAGAAGTTATTTCTGGGCAAACATAAAAAAATAAACTGCAACGCATTGGATAAAGTAAAAAGGTCCAATGCCAAGAAATTTATATTTTTACCAATCGGAAACTAGACTGAACCCAATGCAAAAAATCATTAAAATCGGTTCACAATTAGCGAAGATATCAGGTAACATAGACACACACACACAAAAAAAAAATAAAGTAAAAATCAGTCGAATTGAGAACTTCCACCTTTTTTGAAGTCGGTTAAAAACATACCCTCATCAAGCATTATTTGATATTTTACTTTTTTGTTTTTATTTTAATTCGAGCAATAAATATTAATTAATGACCAATGAAAATTCTATTATTGCATACAAAACCTGATTCGGTTTTTCCCTTCGTTATTTTATGCGTTTTGATTGAATGATAAGCCGTTTAAGCTTCGCGAGATTAGAATATTCAGCGCGGAGACTATCGATTTAACAGAATAATTAAAGGTTTAAAGGACTTGGGCCAGTAAATAATCTCGTAAGCAATCTGTTTATAAGTTAATATAATTCGAAAATAGCAATAGCAAAGTTTAGTCAACTTGGTGGTGGTGTGGTGACTGCGAGCAAGCACAAGGGATGTTCTTTCTGCCCTTCAGCCCTCCCCTGCGCCATAGTCATTCACCCTGTAGACAAAAGTGAAGGAGCAGTTGCCCCCAGGGCGCAGGGCTGCTGCTGCTTGAGTCAAGAAGAAAGGCTGGCTGGCTCAGGGCGCATTGCACCCCTCAGCAAACAACAGTACAACATTTCGCGCCGCATTCTTTCTAATTGCTTGTCGAAGCCAATTACACTTTTTAATAACCCGGACAAGTGCGAGTTGGGCTTGCATCGCGATTGATTAGTGTACCTATTATATTAATTAATTATATTAATATTGGTACGTTACACTTAATTCGTGAAATTGCTTTTTCTGGAAATTGGTAACATTTTGCCGAATTCTTGAATTAACCAGGCTTCCCGATTTCTGGAATTAATAAATGCCTTTGACGATTTCAAGTAATAAGTAAAATTTATTTATTAATTCAAACATATATCGCTCTTTTGCTGCAACAGTTCTCGACTCCATTGCCCTTCGTAGAACTGTCTCCGCTCTTTTCCTTTTTTAAAGATACTTCCATGGCGTTTGTTCTGACTAGATAAAATCAAAAATCGTTCCAAAATCTTCATTTGCGTGAAATATACGATTTTCTGAAATTAAACGTCCCCGGTGATTAAATTGGGTACTAACTGAAATAAACTGCAACGGATCGTTGCTAAACTTTATCCAAATTCATTTGAAATATTAATATGTTTGTTCCTTTATTATTAATCAGATATCACTTGCAATTTGTAGTTCATATTGAAATTAATTCAAAAATAATTCTCATTTAAGAGTCGAGGAATAACCATTCTACATTGGATTTTTGACGTTTCGGTTTTTGAAGGAGACAATAAAAGAGTGTGTCTTCTGCTGGAATTATAAATTTTATTTATTTATTTATATTATTCGTTATAAATAAATAAAATTTATAATTCCAGCAGAAGACACACTCTTTTATTGTCTCCTTCAATATATAAAAATTCTGCTACTCTCGGCAAAAACTTTCAATTTAGTTTCGGTTTTTATTGGTAACCATTGCTGTAGACATAGAGGAATCGACTTAAAATCAAAAATAGCCATCGATTCTCATCTAATACTTGAGGAATAACAATTCTACATTAGGTTTTTGACGTTTCGATTATTATTGGTAACCATTGCTGAAGACATGGAGGAAACGACTTAAAATCAAAAATAACGATCGATTCTTATCTAATACTAGAGGAATAACCTTATTGAATTCCATTTTTGATGTTTTGACTATTAATGGAAACCTCTACTGAAAATGTAGAAGAATCGACTTAAAATCAAAAAGACTAAATTCTTTTATGGCAAACAACTCAAGCTTGAGTTGTTTACCAAAAAGAATTTAGTCTTTTTGATTTTAAGTCGATTCTTCTACATTTTCAGTAGAGGTTTCCATTAATAGTCAAAACATCAAAAATGGAATTCAATAAGGTTATTCCTCTAGTATTAGATAAGAATCGATCGTTATTTTGATTTTAAGTCGATTCCTCCATGTCTTCAGCAATGGTTACCAATAATAATCGAAACGTCAAAAACCTAATGTAGAATTGTTATTCCTCAAGTATTAGATGAGAATCAATCGCTATTTTTTGATTTTAAGTCGATTCCTCTATGTCTTCAGCAATGGTTACCAATAAAAACCGAAACGTCAAAAATCCAATATAGAATGATTATTCCTCAAGTACTAGATGAGAATCAATCGCTATTTTTGGTTTAAAGTTGATTTCTCTATGTCTTCAGGAATGGTTACTAATAAAAACCGAAACGTCAAAAATCCAATATAGAATGGATATTTCTCAAGTATTAGATGAGAATCAATCGCTATTTTTTATTTTAAGTCGATTCCTCCATGTCTTCAGCAATGGTTACTAATAAAAACCGAAACGTCAAAAATCCAATATAGAATGATTATTCCTCAAGTACTAGATGAAAATCAATCGCTATTTTTGGTTTAAAGTCGATTTCTCTATGTCTTCAGCAATGGTTACTAATAAAAACCGAAACGTCAAAAATCCAATATAGAATGATTATTCCTCAAGTACTAGATGAGAATCAATCGCTATTTTTGGTTTAAAGTCGATTTCTCTATGTCTTCAGCAATGGTTACTAATAAAAACCGAAACGTCAAAAATCCAATATAGAATGATTATTCCTCAAGAACTAGATGAGAATCAATCGCTATTTTTGGTTTAAAGTCGATTTCTCTATGTCTTCAGCAATGGTTACTAATAAAAACCGAAACGTCAAAAATCCAATATAGAATGATTATTCCTCAAGAACTAGATGAGAATCAATCGCTATTTTTGGTTTAAAATCGATTTCTCTATGTCTTCAGCAATGGTTACTAATAAAAACCGAAACGTCAAAAATCCAATATAGAATGATTATTCCTCAAGTACTAGATGAGAATCAATCGCTATTTTTGGTTTAAAATAGATTTCTCTGTCTTCAGCAAAGGTAACGGATAAGAAAACAACGCAGTTGCTATGGTTACTCATAAAAATTCCTCCCAAATTTTTAGCATTTCACAGAGAGAAGCCTATCCATTCTTACTTAAGCAAGGCTAAATGAGCTATATTAAAACTTTCAAATGAATAAATTTTAAAGAATTTAAAAAATTAAAAAAGTACCATCTTACTCTAGAGTAAAGTACTTTAAAATATAATTTTACTAAAAACTTTATTTAACCTTTTTTGTGGTCCCCAAGGTACTTAATTAGGATATTAAATTTCATCAAAATTGGTTAAGTCATTTTCAAGATATTTAGAAAAAACTAAAAAAGTACTGAAATAAAGTACTAATGTTTGTGGGCCGATATGTACCAAAAACTAATCAGCGCTTAATTTTGTTAAACTAATGGTAGGTTTTCAATTTCATTTCAATCGGTGCAACGGTGTGGAAAAAATCGTGGGCCAAAAAAGCGATAACATACATACATCCATCCATCCATACATACATACATACATCCGCACGCACTAAATGAAAAAATCGCACTTTTTGGCCTCTCGACGAGACCCCATGTAATTTTTGGCAAAACCGTCACGTGCTAATATTCAACCTAATTGAATACTACAATTTGTGACTTTAATTGAGTCCATGGGTTCCGTAGTCTTTGCCTGAGGACCCTTTGAAGCCACGCTTGCCCCGAGAGCGATTGCAATACTTTACCCATGCTTTGCATTGGATAAAGTAAAAACGCATTAGCCAATTCGTTTATTCCTATGACCTTTAGAGACTGGTACTCGTTTCCCCCGTTTGTCTTCCCTGATAGATAAAATCTTTCAAGACCCACATTCACAGATATCTTTATCTCCGACCTATTCCCTGAAATATCTTCTTCTTTTCCCTGATACAAGGGTCCACCGTGAACTACAGAGGTTGTTCCTTTTTGATGCAACTTTTTCTTATTTCAATATAATTAAAAAAAAAAAAACAGCGATAGCTCACAAACTGTGATTTTCTAGGAGGATCAATTCAAACTTCTGACGTGTAATAACTTGATAAAATATGATAATTCGATAAAAACTTATTTTATATTGTATTCTTTCAATAAAACATGCTGATAAGTTATTTTCGAATGACTATATCAAGTTATTACCTACCTACATAGGTATCAAAAGTTTGAATTGATCCTTCTGAAAAATCTCATTATTATTATGTCGCTGTTGCAGAAAATGAGCTATATGTCAACTTTAATTAATAGACCACTCAGATATTTAAGTGAACACAATACGCCAAAAAATGAAAATTGTATTTTTAATCAACATATTAGAAGTATTTTTCTTTTGGAGAGGTAGAAGTTTAATATACCGGTGGTAGGCAGTGACTTTCCAACCAAGGAATGCTGCCCGAAAAAAGAATCCTTCAATTTTTAAAATTTTATTTTATTATTCTCTCTTTTTTTGCAAATCCACTGATAAACGCAGAAATTTTCTTTATTTATCAAATTTATCATTAAATTTTTTTGAACATATTATGAAAATACTCTAGACGTTTTGAAATTTTAGAGATGCGCAGCATCCTCGGCACCAATGGACCGCACGCTACTGACATTTGTTTATTTGCATCAAGCAGAGGACAACCTCATTTTATTCTCTTTTATAATAGCCAAATTGTGTTGATGCTGTAAAAGGCAGATGGACAGGACAAAACTAAATACGATTCCTATAGAATCCTAAGAAGTCTTTTTTTAATGTTAGGAATAAAAACTACTTTTTTCGTAAGAAATGTAGCATAAAGTAAAAACATTTTTAAGACTCAGTATGCTTGTCAGTTAGAACCGTAGCAAATAATTCCTTTTTTATATTTTCGTCTGAATTTTAATGAAGTACAAATCATATTCTCTCGCTCTATAACGAGTATCGTTTTGGTCCATGTGTAAATGGCAAAAGGCCATTCCTAGAATAATAGAAATTAAGAAATTAATCTCAAATAGTCTGAAATAGGTCTGAACTTCTCTGTACATTCTCCAACTTGTATTTGATATCCATGCAATACACATTAGCTCTAAACAAAGAGAAATCATTCTATCCGGGAGCTTTTTAGTATACATAATTTGCACCGATCAAATTCAAATGTAAGAACGCTCGCCCGCATATTCATTCGAAAATCGGCTGAAACTATTTTGATAAAAAAAAAATAAGCGAAATCTTAGCTACAGGGTTGAAAATTTATGCATTATATGCTAAAAATAAAAACGGTCAAGTTAACAACTTCAACAAAAGGTAATAAAAAGCTCTTCTAATTCTTGAGAAGTGAATAATATGAGGGGTGGTACTTTTCTTGAAACTGGGGGAGGTACTTTTCATGAAACCGGGGGAGGTACTTTTCACGAACCGGGAGGGGATTACTTTTCATGAAACTGGAGGGGATTACTTTCCATGAAACTGGGGGGTGAGTCATGAGGCTAGGGGGCCCACTCCTGGTGTATATCTAAGAACTTAAAAATAATGTTTTCCACTTAAAACATTAAAAAAAAAAAATCATATTTGGGGGCCTTACCTAATATGTATGAATAATAAATATAAATCAAGTAGAGGACAACCTCATTAATTTCTCTTTATCAATCAACAACTCTGCTTTTCACAGCAAACAAAATCTTTTCAATTACTTTTTCTTATAAAATTTATAAATTATTTCACAAACTTTCAATTTATTCCCAAATTATAAGTGTGTCATACATAGTTAATTCACTTAAAATATCCTCAAAAGAATATTAAAAAAAAAAAAAGATTTTCAAGGAATCAGATTTTTTCCTCTCTCCCAATTTACCCTTTATTTTATAAATCAAAAGTTATACGTTCTCACAGTCTACCTCATTCTTTCCAAGTATTTCTTTAGAAATATATTAAAAAAAAAGAAGATTCATTAGAAAAGTGTTTCGATTAAATTAGAAAAAGGGGAAAAATCAGCTTTGTACTTTAAAACACGAACGGACACAGATAAACAAAAGAAAAAGGAAAAGAAAAAGGGAGAGAAAATGAGAAAAAAGAGAGGGCAGATAAAAAACAAAAAACAAAACGAATCTTCACTAATAAAATGTTGAAAAGAAAAATTAATATTTACTTCAACAACTTTTAAGTCTTTGATCACATCTCAGAAAGCTGAGTCAGAAATAAAAGTTTTTTTTTTTTATTTTTTTTTATTTTAAGAAACATACTAAATACAGTATTAGTATTTTATAATTTACTAGCTGCAAGGACCGCCTTCGGAGGCCCTCTTGCTAGGCAGGGGCACGCCCCCTGGACCCCCAACCCGCGAACCCCCCTTTCACCCACCCGAAACCCACTCCCCGCCTCTGGGCCCTCGCTTCAACCCCCTTCTCCACCCTGCACCACCACCCCCGTACCCCACGCACCACACCCCCGCCTAGTCCCCCTGGACCCCCCCACTACTCCCCCCACCCCTTCACCCGTCTTACTTCCTCACCCCCATTCCACCCCCGGACCCACCTCCGCACCGTACCATCACTCCACCCCCGCACCCAGTTTTTGCATTTCTAGTCTTCTAGTGACCCACAGATTATGTATATAAAATTGATTAAGTTGGCTCTAAGGATAAGAATTTTCTTTTTGACCCCCCCCCTCCATTTTGGGTCGTTAGTTGTTGCATTTCTAGCCTTCTAGTGACCCACAGATCATGTATACAAAATTTGGTTGAGTTTGGTCCAAGAGCAAGAATTTTCATATTTTGACCCCCCCCCCCCTTTTTGGGTAGTTTTTTGGGAGAATTTTTTTAAACAAAAGTTGTCAGAAATCACATCCCCTACAACTTTGCTCATAATAAATTTGCCGTAGAGTTAATTGTTTAGGAGTTATTTGATAATTTTCGATTCTTGAGCCCCCCCCCCGAACCCCCTTTTGGGGTCAAAATATCAAAACGTTATATAGCTATAAACGTAAACTAGAAGACATCTGATGTAAATATGAAATTTTATAATAATCTCTTCACCCGTTTTACGTGAATCGTGAGCAACTTTTCGGAAACTACGGAAACAGACAGAACTTTTGTTGAGGGTGTTTTCGTTCATAACTTTGCTTGAAACGTGTGCAACCAAAATTTGGCGTGATTTGGACCAATGTACAGACAAAACCTAAATTTTATATATATAGATTAAAGTGTAATAAAAACACATGTGTTAGCTAATATATTAACGATTAAAATTGAGAAAAAAACATAATTAAAAAAGTATATATTTGTACTTTTATACCTATACCTATATTTGCCTTAAAATATCATTAAAATCAATTCAAAAATTATGTTTTCTGCATTTTTGAACCAGAAGTTCTGAAGCCAAATTGCCTAAAATGTAAATATTTCTCAGGATTGGAAATACAAACGTTTCGGTACAAAAAATAGCTTTCTACAACTCTCAGTTCTTGAGTTATCATGTATCGCAATGCATACACACAGACAGGCAGAAAATAAATCATGCTTGAAATTGGTTTTTCTCCAAGAAGTATATTGAGCAAATTTTGTTTTATTTATTTATTTATTTATTTTTTCGCCTGAATTCAATACTAGGCAGCCCTGGAGGCATGTGGCAGGTGAAGCCTGCCTCCAAGGCGTAGTTCGTAATGAAAATAGGGAAAAGAAGAATTTAATCAAATACAACTGAAAATATATATACATATATAATAAATAACTGAATAATTTTTAAATAAAGAGGTATCTGTTGCAGATTTATATGTAGAAATTCAAATAAAAAAAATGCAAACTTTTTCAAGATACGGAACGGTCTTAGATTCCTAGTAATAAAAAATAATAAACTTAAAAATTTAGTTTCTTATATAATTATTTTGAGATAAATTCAATTTCATAAATAATTTTAACATAAAAAATATTATTTACAATAAACTATTACTATTACTATTATCTAATGGATTTTAAATAAATAAAATGGGGGGGTGGGGCAGATAGGCTAGGTGGTAGCGTGTCATCCTGCTAACCAAGTGGACCCGGGTTCGAACTCCGACTCCGGCTAAAATCTGACCCCCGGGTTAGGGACAAATTTAAATAAAATAAATAGTATCGTCAATGGCTTATGGCTAGAAAGGTCGAAAAGCCGAAATAAATAAATAAATAAATAAATAAAATGATTGTTTTGATTGAAATTTAAAATTATTTATTTATGTTTATATGTAGTACGACAGCGCCTTTTTTTTATTTGGCTTTCACGGCCTTTCTAGCAATAAGCAAACTTACGATACTAATTATTGTTTATTAAATTTGTCTCTATCCCCCCCCCCGGCGGAGGTCAGGTTTTAGCCGGATGCCTCGAGTCGGATTCGAACCCGGGTCCACTTGTTTAGCAAGCTGACATGCTAACCCCTAGCTTACCCGACCCCCATGACAACGCCTTAAAGTCACAATAAAATAATTTTTGAAAATTGATATTTTTTGCATTTTTGAGCACTAAGTTTTATCTCAACCAAAACATTCTGTGAAAAAACTGACCAAGTTCGAAAAAGTAGTGAAATTTAGGGTGCAGCCAAGTTAAATTCGCTAAAAATAATTAAGTTGAGAGATCTACTATTTTCTCAACTTAATTATTCTTGACGAATTTAACTTGGCTGCACCCTAGATTTCACTACTTTTTCGAATTTGGCCAGTTTTTTCATAGAATGTTTTGGTTGAGATTTCTCTGCTTTTTGTAAGCTATATTGGAATTTTGCCTTTGTTTGTGTCCCAAACTTTACTAGTAGGCGAAATTTCATGAATCTGGAATGATTAGAAGTACCCTATAGGTTTTGATGACCTGTCAGTGAGTGAGTGAATGAGTGCCAAAATTAGCTATTTTCCAAGGTCCATATCTCAGAATCCATTTAAGCTATATTATTTAAATTTGGTATTCTCCTCAAGATGGATTACTTAATTACATGTGTACAATTTCAGCTCTGTATCTCAAATGGATTCCAGGAGCAAGGGGGTCGAAATTGACTCGAAAAGGTTCGTTTATATAGCGTTATTGGGCCGGAGTATGTTTAAAAATTCGAATTTTAGCATTTTGTATTTAATAAAGAGGCGAAGCTCACGCCTCTGCCGGGCCTAGGATGAGTTAGTATGGTAAGCAGAGGCAGCCTTTTTAGTTGCAAAATTATGAGCTTGCCTGGCACACTCGCTTGAAAAACACTCGCTTGAAAAACACTCCTTTGAAAAACTCTCATGAAAACTTGGATAAGGAACGGCCGGCTAAGTATTAGTTTTACTATGAAAAAAGATTAGTTTCAGTGTCAGCCATCTTTAATGTTCAAGTTAACTGAATAGGAGATTCCAATTGTGCCTTCTCTTATAATAGCAATTAAAACCTCAGGATAAGAGATCTCAATTGGGCCTTCTCTTATAATAATACTAAACACATTAGGTACGAATCAGTTATAAATGGAATAAAGGGATTGAAAGGATTATCTTCAGAACCACAGCTCGCACACTTGGATGATCGCTTTCCTCGTGAAAATCAGCAAACAACCAACAACATATGTAAATATTTCCATCATTTCATTAAATTATATAAATAAAAACAAATTTATTGCTTTATAATTTATTAAAAAAGAACAAATTATATAAATAAACCTTCCTGTTAATACAAAAGCATACAAAATCACAGTCACTTGATTAAACTTTCTAATAAGGTTCAGCGACAACCAAAGAGAGAGAGAGGGCATGTATACATGTATAAAAATTAAAAGATTTCTCTTTGGTTGTCGCTGGAATATAAGCTGAACAGTGTACTATATATGCTTATGCATTAACAGGAAGGTTTATTTACATATTTCTTCTTTTAATAAATTATAAAGCAATAAATTTGTTTTATTTATAATTTAATGAATTGATGGAAATATTTACATATGTTGACCGAGTGAGCTGCTGATTTTCAATGAGAAAAGCGGTTATCAGAAGATGCGCGTGCTTGCTGAAAGACAATCCTTTCGAAATCCTCATTCCATTATAACCGATTCGAAATCACGGTTTTCAAAGGTCTAGTATTATTATAAAGAAGGCCGAATTGAATCGCTTATCCACGGTTTTCTAATTGTTATTATAAGAAGGCACAATCGGAATCTCCTATCCAGTCAACTTGAAAATTAAAGATGGCTGACACTGATCTCCTCTTTTTTCATAGTCAAAACTAACATTTAATGTATCGTTCCCTATCCAGTCCTTCAAGCGAGCGTTTTTCAAGCGAGTGTTTTTCAAACAAGTGTGCCAGGCAAGAATATAATTTGCAGCTAAAAACTAGTAGGCGAAATTTCATGAATCTGGAATGATTAGAAGTACCCTATAGGTTTTGATGACCTGTCAGTGAGTGAGTGAATGAGTGCCAAAATTAGCTATTTTCCAAGGTCCATATCTCAGAATCCATTTAAGCTATATTATTTAAATTTGGTATTCTCCTCAAGATGGATTACTTAATTACATGTGTACAATTTCAGCTCTGTATCTCAAATGGATTCCAGGAGCAAGGGGGGTCGAAATTGACTCGAAAAGGTTCGTTTATATAGCGTACAGCGTGTACGGCCAAGCTAATGCTCGAACTAGGCCTGTGCCCGGTGTGCGCTTTGATAGCGTTAGAGAGTCAAAAATATAATCAATTCTCCAAATTAGATACACGAACATTTTAGAATAGAAGCAGTTTTCTTCGACTTTCTGTTCTTAAGTTATCGAGAGTTGCGCAATCCCTGCAGACCGACACAAAGATAGAAATCTTTCTTCATGTTTCGGACATTTTTAAACACAATTAGCAAAAAAAAGGTGGTGAATATATTTTTAACTTTCAATTATTTAATTATCCTCATATATGGTATTTATATGTGTGGAAGTATTTGAATTCTTCCATCGAGATCTTCAAGCTTTAAAATCTTCTATCTCCAACATTATAAAAGTTACTTTCACTATGTCTTTTCTAGGTTAAAGTAAACAAAACCATTTAAAGATAGAAATCAAGTCGTTTGTAAGTGCGTGTCCCCGTATTATAAGCAATGGTAAGTCGCATAGCATCAAACCTAGCTAAGCCAAACTTAGTCTATATATCAATTTAAAAAAAGCAAGCTTTTGGTTGAAATCGAGGAACGTGAAAGTCTCTTTGATTTTGGAGATTCGATTTCCAGTGGAATCTTTGAATGAGGAACATTATATGATAAGATGATTTCAAAAAAGTAGATATTATTGTATAAGTGAAATCGATCACAGAATCAGCTTTTACGCATCTCGTTGTGTACTATTTTGGTTATCAAATGGTGGCAGTAACAAATCTTTAACAATAAATTCATTTTGGTGGGGAAAATAACCTTTTGACAGATCATTTTTGACAGAAATAGCGTCGAAGAGTTTCATGCAACTAAATAACAATTGAATTTTAATGAAATTTTAGCAATCATATTCTAAAGAAAGGCATATATTGTATGCTAATAACTTCACCGTACTTCATATGCGTTCGATTATTATTATTTTTTTTAGTTTAGAGGGGGAACTTATAAAGGGGTAAAATTTAAGGGGTGATTCGAGCTGTGGAACTGTATGATTAAGGGATGGGAATTATGAAGAGAATTAACAGCTCAGTCTGAATGATTAAACAGTATATTTTCTTCAACGATTAATAAATAATTCATTATTATGGAAAGTGAAAACTTTTATAATTATGGTACTTTCTGTGCAAATTTGTATAATTTGAAAATATGTCATCTAGGAACGGTTTGAATTAGAAATCAACTTGCAACAATTTAGCATAAGCATACACTTTAACTCAAGGCAATATTTCAGTTCATTAGCTACAATTGGTCAAAAACTCTCTAAATAACGATTCGATTTTTTCTAATTTGATGTATTTTTCATAAGGAAGCTCTGAAATTTTAATCCTAATATAGTTTGAAGGCGACTGTGGGTCAGTGGTTAGAGTGTCGGGCCGATGGCCTAAAGTACACTGGATCGAGACTGAGTCTCGGCAGATATTTGCATTCGACTCCTCTTGGAAAGCAATGGCAACCTATCAAGAGTATAATTGCCTAGTAACCTCTCCAAACTAGCCGTTCGAAACCGGCGTTAAAAAGTAGGTCCCGTATATCTATGTAAAAACAGCTAAACACACTCAGCACATGTATATGTGGAGAGGAGCCGAAAAATCAGGAGACCTGATATGGCACTTAATGAAGAAGATAATTTGAACATTTTGGTCGATACTAGCCACTCGAATTTTATCAGTGAGCCGGGCTTGAAGCCGGGCTTCTTGTTCAGTAGTCAATAACTCTACCTACTTGGCCAACCTGAACCTTTCCTTGAAATTTTAATATCAGCGAAAATCTTAGCCTTGAAAACAAAATATCTTTAATTCGTATATAAAACAGTAAAATCTCACAAAAAATTTTAACCCCTATTTTTATTTGTTGTTAGTACTGAAATGAAAAACTATAATGGATTGATTACCTATATCTAAATTATGTTTAAAAATAAAAAGTAAATGTATAATAAATTCGAATATATATAAATTAAATTTGATAGATAATCCATGCATAATTGATAAATTGATAAAATGGTTTACAAACATGTCTCGACTTTTCATTCTTCAGTGTTTTTCACGTTCGTGGCTTTTGATGAAACCGTTCTGACCTACCTAAAAACAATAAAACACTCTGTTCCAAAAAAGTATATCTTCCCAACCAACTCAAATAATCAATAACCTGAAAACGATTCCAGAATTTAAGTGGCGAAAAATGGGTGTTCGTTATCAAAGGACGGACGCCATTACGCTTGAGGAAAATAAGAAAATAAAGGGTAGTCAAAGGAAGAGATAAAGATCAGTAAACATACTAAGTAAGGGTTAAAAAAAGAATAAAAAAAACAGAGCCTTCTTTAAATTCAGAACAATGATTATGGATGAGGTTGTATCAGTCTAAAGAAAAGTCAACCCAAAACGTTTAAAAATTGTTCAGCTGTAAAAGAATTGAGTTCAGGAAGAGATTTTTCCAGATATGAAATATAAACGAATATTAATGAAAGATTGAAGAAGAAGATGAAAAAGTAAAATTTGACCTGGAAGATTTTAGAAAATAAGTTAAAATTTTCTAATGTTATTCGAATTTTCCATGGGCAGACCAACTTAAAAACTTACTGATCTTCAGCCTGACCAATAAAAATTAAAAAAACAAATTAAAGTAAAATCTTTCTAGGGATAAGAATATATATTTAAAAATTTAGTTTTTCCTACTTATATCCAATTCCAAGTAGTTTGCATCTTGAAGTAGTGAAATCTTGACACTGTTAAAAATAAGAATTATCTTAGCAGTACTAGGGCAAGAACAACGAATTATACTTATTAACGATTCGATTAAAAGAATTATCCGAGGTAAATTAGTTCTGAAAAGCCAGCCCTTTTTATTTCAAAGCATAGATCATGGATGGTAAACTATTTATACCTATATTGGGTATTTGATAGGGACTGGTTCCAAATATTTTGGATACATAGTAGATACCTATTCCAGTTAGATGGTGTTTTGGTGAACATATAGTGCTCATGTACATTGTACATATAAGGTGTCATTCAAATAAAAGCACTAGTCACTCAACAACTGAACCAAGTTTTAGGGAGAAGATAGGACTAGAGACGACCCCTAATCGCACCCTAACTCAGTTGCCAAATCAATTATGATTCGTTTTTAGTGGTACCCTCCCCTACTCTGAAAACGAGAAAGGTGAACTCTATGTTGAGCTGGTCTATGCGGGTCAATTTTCGTAGCGAAATTAATATACGGTGTAATGTTTGTTTATACAGTTATCTTGGTAGGGTATATTGATTTCTGACTTCAAGAAGGATACTTATTATTATAGACCAGTTCTCCGTATACTGGCAATACCATACACTAATATACTCTTAAGGAGAATAGTTGTTGAGTTTCTAGCGAAAATACAAAGACGTGATTCTCAGTATCTCCCTTTAGGGCCTTATCTGAAGACAGTAACCTACATTAAAACAAATCACGCTGTATTTTGCAAAGCTTCAGTGATTTTTTATGAGTCGGGATTTTGAGCAATAATAATAATTAGAGGGACCAGGAAAAACTTATTCGTAGTGAAATTATTGAGCTACAAAATTGAAAATTGAGGTAAACATTATTAGCTACATCAATCAAGAACACACACAGCACACTGAGATTCGATTTTTTTATATTCAGAAGTTCTGATGCTAGAAGGCCTAAAATATAAGTGATATTTTCTTTGGAAAATACAAACACGTTGACATCAGAACGAACTTTCTATGATCTTCTGTTCTTCAGTTATCCAAGTAGACAGAAAATAATTCTTGTCATCATTTCAGACATTTCTAAGCATAAATAACAAAATGCAAAAAAAATTTGAAAATTTTCTTCAAAAAATTATTCTTTTACTCAATCCAGGAAAGAATTAGAAAATCTAAAATTTTTGTTTTCCAATTTATATTCGTCCCATACATGTTACAGACGGCATTTGTCCATCTTCAGTGATTTTATTTATTATTATTATTATTTTTTTATAATAAATCAGCGGGAAATTTATTTCTATTTCTAAAATAAAAAAAAGACAAATGCTTTGCTTTTTAAAACATGTAGATATGGGACAAAAATAAAAAGTACCTGATTTAAAAGATTTTCTCAGTTTTTTCTGTATTATTATAAGATTAGAGAATAATTTTTTGGAAAATGAATTTAGGATACAGTCAAGAGTATACAAAAAAAATATTGAAAATTTTCAGTAAATTTAATAAAATAGCTGCCAGGCGAGCTGTGTTTCCCGATCGTATAACCAAATAATACCGAATAATAATTTTCAAGAGTTTTTATGAGAGATTCAATAAAAAGAAAAAAAGTTAAATAAAATGAAATTAAAATTAAAAACAAAATCAAACCAGATAAAGCGAGAATTATAAAAAAGCATTATTTCGCGTAAAGAGACTGAAAATGTTGATTAAAATTAATTAATCTCTACTCTATTAAACAAGCAATTTACTTGATTCTTTTTAATGTTGTTTATACGAATCTCTTTTTGCAAAAAATAATCAAAAAACAAAAAGTACAAAATTAAAAATAAGTTGCTTTTAAATATAATAAATTATAATATATACCGGGTGTTTATTCAAAAGTGTGTATAGTGCTTGCTAGCTTTATTATGGTAGTTTCAAAGTAGGATTGCACTAATGAAATTTTTTAAGTTATTTAAAAAAAAATATGTTTATATTTAATGGAATACCATATGTGTTTTATTTTACCTTCGATTTTGTTCAAAAAAGTTTCAATTCATCAAAACTACATATTTTCGGTAGAAGAAAGTCAGAAAGCTTGTGTAAAAAATTTTTTGATTGTTTTTTGTATAAATAAATACAATTATTGTATAAAACAATGTTCAAACGTTTATTAGAATTCCAAACGTTTTGCAAGATTTTATACCATTTTCAATGGAAATTTTAAAAATTTAAAAAAATAGTTGCTTTAAAAAAGGAATATAAAGCAGCTATATTATAAGCTTAAACATAGTTGCTTTATATTTCCTTTTTAAAACAGTTTTTTTTTTAATTTTTAAAATTTTCATTGAAAATGGGAGATTTCTCTAGAAACGTTGCTTTAAAAAATGAATAAAAAGCAAATATATACCAAATTATATATAGTTTTACGAACATGAATTTTGGTCATTTATCAAAGATTTTAATAGATATGTTTATATTGCATGTAGGAGGGTCTTGTCCCCTCGGGAGTCGAACCCAAGCACTAGTACTCTTTTCGGGCAACTAGTCAGATCCTTGAGACCATCACCTCCATACATGCAATTCACCTATAACTAAAGCCAAGTATTTTCACTCCATTCAAACAGATTGGAAAAGTAAAAATTACTGCTTAACTGAAATAAAGATTCAGCATCGGACCAATGCAGAGGCAAATTTTTGTATTGAAAAGAGTATCTATTTGAGAAAGAAAGATTGAATTTTTTCTCAAAATCAACTTGTGATATATAATCAATTAATTTTACGAACATGAATTTAGGTCATTTATCAAAAATTTTAATAGATATGTTTATATTGCATGTAGGAGGGTCTTGTCCCCTCGGGAGTCGAACTTGGGTTCGCACTAGTACGCTTTCCTGGTAACTAGTCAGACCCTTGAAACCATCACCTCCAATATAGTTGTTTCATATCCCTTTTTTAAAGCAATTATTTTTTTCAAATTTTTATTTATAAAGACAGAATTTCAATTGAAAAGATTTTGTTTTGCCGAGAGTAGCTGAGTTGTTGATTCACAAAGAGAAACAAAGAGATTGTCCTCTGCTTGATGCAAATAAACATACACACAAAAGGAAACATATGTTTATATTTGAGTGTGAACCAGAAAAATGTTTTTAATTCTAAACTGACCACCAGTGGAGAAACATCAAATTTTCAATATCCATACGGTATTGACTCCATGAAAAACAATATTTATAATTAAAAAAGACTGATGATGAAAACCAAGTCTTCGAAACTATAGTCCCAAACAAATAACTTATATATATATATATATATATATATATATATATATATATATACAGATATATCATCTCGATATATATTTATATGTGTGTATGTTTATTTGCATAAGCAGAGAAGCAGAGGACAACCTCTTTGTTTCTCTTTGTGACAGAATTTCAAGTTTTTATTCCATTTAGTTTAAGACTACATTGCTCAGGAAGACGATGAACAATATACCGACTCTAATAGCGTCCCGTTTTACTCTACGGTACCCTAAAAATGGACAATAATTTTTCGTTTGTTGCCAAATTCATTTGCCTATCCTTCGTAATCCATTGTATTTACTAGTATTTGTTTAACAAAACAACACGACAACGAAAATCCTATCGTCTGGCTATTAGGGAATTATGTTTTCAGAAAATCAACAAGCTTTATCGGTTGTGGAATTCTTGTTCAACTCTAATAGAATTGTAGTACTCCAGGGTAATTATTATTGTATTCATTAAAAATATTGTATAAAATCACGTCTATTTATTATTCTCATGCTTTACATATTTTCAATATTGATCAAATTAAATTAACCACTTTATTTCATTAATCATCTGTTAGAGTGTAATTAAAAAAAAATTTTTTAAATCGGTTATGTAAATTATGGTTTTATTTCGCGCTTCCCCCCTCCCCTCTCATAATATCAAATAATTAATATCGAAAGTCAGATAAAAAATATTTTATTAATACAAATTCAGATTTAAATTTTGAAAAGTAATTTTATAGTCATTGAATTCATTAAATATTTCGTATTCGATGTGTTTCTTAATTTCAAAAGGCAAAGAAATTAAGCACACGGAATAATTTATTTTTATTTACACTTACATAGCGAACTATGAAAGTTAAAGTAATTCACTTTCAAGAGGTTCAAATTTCGAAGTCTTCTATATCCAAAACTATAAAAGCTAATTTCACTCTAACTATTCTACAAAATATAGTATTTGACGACCTCAAGCTAGAGAAACTGAGTTTAGAAAAATAAAACGGGTATTTTGAGAATCCGAGGCTAAACTAACCCGAAAATTCAATTAGTATGTGTGTGTGTGTGTGTGTCATATTATATCTCAGCAACAGGAAATTTGAAACTAATGCTAGGAATCAGCCAGCATCAGTATGGTAAGCCACAATCGACATACCCTTGTACTTACTACCCCTACTATTTATAGAATGTTGTGGAGGTTTTAATTTATTATTTTAATTTTTTTTCTCAAAAACGATTCCTACCATTTCTTAAAAAATTACTGTACTAAACAAGTATTTATCACAATTTATGTCATGTATATATTTTTTAATTCGATTGAAATACTCTTAGTAGACCTATTTAAAGGGGAAATTTGCTAGGATGATTTCAAAGAAGGGAAGATTGTAAGGGAAAGTTGTGTGATGGACTCACAAATTGATTTTAAATGATGCGAGAAGGAGCTACACCAAGAATTTAGAGCAATCTCTGTTAGAACGAATTGACCCTTGCATCTAGAAAGAAGATGTTGAGTCGGAGTCGAAGGTACCTGTAAATGTCAGTCTTAAACAACTTAAGTCCATAGAACACTGAAAAGACGGCGGCAGAAAGTAAGTTTCAGTCTCTAGAAGTCATAGGGATAAGCGAATTGATATTATTTCTATTCTTCCACTTTGGCAGCAAAGAAGTGTGTGTTGGGTGTTCGAAAACCTCGTGTTTCTTACCTACATCTTCTCACCTTTTACAAGGCCCAATTCTGCACCTGTCTCGAATACGGTTCTCATCTATGGAGAGGAGCCTCAGAAACGAGCCGTCAGGCTAATTGACGATTCTACCCTCACCGACTCCCTCGACTCGTTAGCTCATCGAAGGAATGTCTCTGCCCTTTCCCTTTTCTATAGATACTATCACGGCAGGTGCTCTGATGAGATAAAATCAACAATCTCCCCTCCCAAAGCATGCTTTGCGCATAGCACGCGTTTTGCCGACTCCCAACACTCTTTCGCGGTCAAATTAGAAAAGTGCCGGACCACTTCATTCGCCAATACGTATATCCCCATGACTTCAAGGAACTGGAACTCTCTCCCAGCCTCCATCTTTCCCAGCACTTATAACCTTCAAACCTTCAAAACCCGAGTGCATAAACACCTACGTCTCCACCCTCTCACTTAATCAGCTTTCCATTCTCTTCGGTAATGCAAGGGTCTTTCGAGATCCATAGGAGCTGCATCTTTACTGGTGCGTCCCTTCTTGCATTCGATTGCATTAAAAATAAAAAAATTGAGGCTTCATGAATCTCTTTAATCGTCAAAACAAAAACTATGGTATTATCTATAGTGAAGGAAATGGACGGAGACGGGTCTACGATACGATGGGTTAGGAAATCAAGTAGGCCAGATAATATCTATTTTATTGCTCTCTTTTGAATTGTTCTGAGTGGCAAGAGAATGCTTGGAGGTCTCTCACTTTAGATGCAAGCCATAGTCGGGACAGGGATGAATTTGAATAAGGGTGGGACTCACATAACAAGCCCTACGTAGATTTTTTCATTTGTCGACAAGAATAATTTTAATCGAAAAAGTACACTAAGCTATCTTTGTGAATTTTTATAGATTTTTAAATCAAAGATATGTATAAGAGATAAACACTGTATTCATATTTTTGTATTCAACAAATTAATTCTAATTATGTATTAAGTATACTTGAAAATCCTCGATGTAAGAATTCACCCTATAAATTATCATAGTTATTTTGCAGCACTCTAGAAACAATCACTAAACCATTAAATTTGAACACAATTTATTTAACAAGATATTGGTATTTTAAATAGACTTTGATATTTCTTAAATAAATGTTCACCCAATTACACAGCACAATTGAAGTTAACAAGTAGAGCTCAAAACTTTAGAACTCAATGTAGAAAGGACTTAAGCTGGACTGAGAAGGGGAGTGTGGCTTTGCCACAACCCCAACAAGTTGTCAGGAATAGGGGAGTACAATGACCATTCAATTATTATGCAAGAAAGTGCCAAATACAAATGGGGCTTCCATAATATATTATAGTATGATATATTTTTAGAATCCTATAATCGTAAACTATGCACCTGGGGGATCGAGAATTTAGCGTCTCCTATTTTCATGACGAGAACTTGAGTTTAAGAATCACAAACATACTAGTTGCAAATTTAGCCGCTTCTAATCATATTCCTAAACTTGTTTACACACACGCACATACTTAGACAAAAATCTAAATTGATACTGTCTAAAATAAACAAGATTCCGAAAGGCGAAAATAATCACAAACAATTATGAATCTACCCTGTTTATTTATATATTAATTTGTAAATATTTATTTAACAAACGTAATAAATAAATATTATTTATTTAACAAACGTATTTTGGGGGAAAATAGACTTTGAGACATATGAAAAAAGTTAGATGTGAAATCTAAAAGATATTAGGTGAGGAGGTGAGAAATTAGTTATCAGTATTATTTTAATTAAATATATGCAAGAGAAGTTATAGCCAGAAGGTAAGGCAGCTAAGTATTTACCTCTGCATCGTTAAAAAAAGAAGAGGAAGAAATTTCAAGGGTTGGTTCGGAGTCAAAGATATTAACTGTAGATGCGGGTCTTGGTCTTGAACTGTTGATGAATGTAGGTCACTGAAAAGAAGAAAGTGGGAAGGGAGTCCCAGTCTCTAGAAGTCATAGTGATAAACGAGTTTGCGAATGTTTGTCTTTGATTCCAATCTAATTTGAACGTTATAAAGAAGAGAACGAGGCTTTTGGGCGTGATTATTCACTTTAACTCGTCAGAACAATGAGTATCGAAAACAAAGAGGATGATGAAAAACGGTTCTACAATGATCTAGGGAGACTGTATCTCATATTAGTTTCATTGCTCTCTTCTGAATAACATGTGGCAAGAGAATGCTTGGAGTCTCTTCTACACAGATGTGAGTCATATTCGATACGCGGGCGAACAAGTTGTGAGGGCATAAAATAGCTTCTGGAACTGAATAGAAAGCCAAGCTTGTATGCTGTAGCATAAGAGGGTTTTGATTTAGGGGAGTTAAGAGATGCAAGTTGTAATATGCGTGAGAGGAGAATTTGGAGTTTTGAGACTTGAGGTCCACATTGCGATTGTTTAATTTATTGAAAACTAGCTTTGAATGTTGTTTACTATAAATATCCAGTTTTGGAGCTATACAGCTTAAGACTATAAAAATACAAAGTGATTTTTAGAAAGTTTTTTTTATATCTTAATTGTAAAAACAAAATATCTAAGAATCTATTAAAATATTTTCGTGAGTATATATTTTTGAAAACAATTTGAGACTGTACTCACTAATTTAAATACAAATTAGCTACCGGCCATGCCTTAATTTGCATTATTTTGCATAATTCCTAATTTAATTAGTCTTATTCTAATATTTTTAACCTTTTTTTTGGAACATAATATAAGAACTTTAAAATTTATCTAAGGCTTCAATAAAAATAATTAGTACAAAGTTATTAATTTTAAAGAAATAGTAAAAAATAAAAATAAATGACAAATGAGTAGCCCAGGCAAATTAGACCGAAAAAAGGCCGCGCAATATGCAAAAGCTGGAATAATTTTAATCAATGTTAGGCATCCCAAATAAGAGTTATTTGAGTTTGCGAATTCTGGCTGATTCTAAATTTTTGAGGGCCTAAAAAACACGAAATTTTGGACTTTTTTAGATTTTTGCTTATAACTCAAAAACCACGCGTCCTACAGATAATTTGAGCTCACTTTTCCGCCAAGTGATGATAATAATTTTAAATAAAAATTATAATTATTATTATGGAGGATTAAACAGCCAATACAAAGTTTTTTGCCTATTATAGCAGATTTGATTAATAATTTATAATGAATAAATCAAAAAGTGTGTATCTTCTTCTTGATGCAAATAGTGCTATTAACTATGGCCGTACCCAGGCACAGGGCTCAGACCCTGGAGGGACGCAGAAATGACCAGACCAGGACCAAGTTTTGGGTCATGCTCATACATAATAATAACTTTTTCTTTTAGTGCTCAGTTATAGAAGGTTGAACCGGGCGCGTAAAAGGCTAGTTACGATACTGGATGCAAATAAGTACAATAGGTATATAAGAGAATATAATTCATTTATAAAAGCAGTCTCAAAAACATTAATAAAATTTCCAAAAAAATCTGGAACGATTAACGATTTTTACTTTCACATATATATTCTATATCATTCAATGATAATATAGGCTCACAATGAGCGTCTGAGTTGTCAAAATAAAATTAATAAGATATGATATAGGAATAGTATAAAAAATTTGAAAAAATTTTCTCATCAAGAGTAGCAAAGATGCCGATTTTCAAAAAAAAAAAAAAGGATTCACAATGAACCACTTAATGCCAAGATAATACATGGACAGAAAATAAATTTAATACTTTTAAGAAGGGCTGAAGATGAAAGCTAATCCTTCAAAACTATAGTCACTATCAAATCAAATTATATATAACCATATATGTGTAAATTTGGCTCTTTCGTTTAGGGACTTTTATGTTGTTCATTGATGTTTACTTTTTGCATTTAACTGCTCGACAAATTTGTCTCATGGCTATCTTAATAGAATATCTATTGTGTTAATTATATCTGTGTTACGATAAAACCATTGGAATAAGGACTTATAAATTCTATTCTATATTTTTATATGTAAAGTATTTAATTTGTGAACTTATTATTTAAAGGTAAGAGTAAATAAATATTATATTTAATATTGATTTACTATGAGTTAAAATTCTTGGTCACTTATTTCACATTAAAATTAAAAAATTAAAAGATATAAAAATTTTTCTTTTTCAATATATATATTTCGGGCTTTCAACCCATCTTCAGGAAGTACAGAAAATAACTGTACTTTTCTGTACTTCCTGAAGATGGGTTGATAGCCCGAAATACTATATTGAAAAAGAAAATTTTTACATCTTTTAATTTTTTTAATTTTAATAAGTGACCCAGAATCCTTAACTCATAGTAAATCAATATTAATATAATATTTATTTACTCTTATCTTTATTAAAGATGTTTCACCTTGCACCAACACCACAATCTCTACTAATTAACTTATTATTTTGTAAATATGTTATTTTAATAAAAACTATATTTTTATAGCAATCATTTATAATCCTTCAAGAACCCATATATTACAAATAGTCTCATCTTTGAGCCCAGATATTACATATGAATATATATATTCAATTATACGTAGGTGTAGGAGTCTGTTTATTTGTATCAAGCAGAGAACGCCCAGTGATTTTTTTCTGATAAAAAAATTATAAAAAAATTAGTTTTTAATTCATTCATTTTTCTAATTACCTATAGAATCACGATTATCGGTAGTTGTGGGCAAAAAAATTAATGTAAATATTTTATTAATATATTGTGAGACTATAGTTTTGAAGGATTTGCTTTCATATTTTCTGCTTTAATTAATTATGGAAAACCAAAACTTTTCCATGTTTATTTCAGAAAACCACAATTGTATTTTAGAATTCTCAATTGAATATTAGAAAATCACAATAATTGTATAATATTTCAGATATCTTTAATTCATTTTTAGAAAACCTCAATTGTATTTCAGAAAATGCCAATTGTTTAGTTGTTTATATGTTTATTTTCTGAAATACAATTGACATATTCTGGAATATAGTGAGATTTTCTAATATTCAAATGAGATTTTCTGAATTTGAATTAAGATTTTTGAAATAATACACTTGTCATTTTCTATTTTTTATTGGACAATTCTCAAATACACTCAAATTAACTTGATATTTTCTGAATTAAAAAATTTGAAAAAGGTGTAGTTACTAAATGGAGAATGGTCCAATTCAAATTATCGTTCAAGAATTATTAAAGTTATTCAATAAATACCCCGTTAAATAAAAATGGAGTTATCACGTTGTCAGATTTTAATGGTCGTTCATACGAGCGTTTTCAAAGAGGGTTGTTTTTTCTATTGTTTGTTAAGCCAACCCTTCCTGACCGTCCGTTTATGTTAACTTGTCTTGAAAAAAACTCTAAATAAAAGCTGTATCAAGTGATCGATTTTCAAAATAATTGCTATTAATTTTTTCCGACCGGTGAACCGCGACCTAATATGCTGTACACCTACTTCCACTTGTACTTCCAAATATTTAAAAGTAATTCAAATATTTCCAAGTAATTCCAAATATTTTCAAGTACTTCCAAATATTTTCAAGTACTTCGAAATATTTCCAAGTACTTCCAAATATTTCCAAGTACTTGCGAATATTTCAAGTACTGAAATATTTCAAGTACTTCCAAATATTTCCAAGTACTTCCAAATATTTCCAAGTACTTCCAAAATACTTCCAAAGAGGTGTACACCTACTTCCAATGGAGGATCACTCCTCGATTTTTTCTATCTTAAAATTTTTAGCATTGTTTTTGGTATTGTAAAATTAATTAGTAAATTAATTTAAATGAAATTTGAAGGAAAAATCTCTAAACCATAAAAATGACCATTTCAACCCTTGTCTGAAAATAGAATTTGTTAAACTGATTCTAATTCTAATGAAAGAATCGCTCACCCGCACATTAAATAATAAAAACAATTTTCAAGACTCGGTACACTAGAGCTGTGCCTTAGTAATTATTATTAATAAACTTAAATAAAAATTGTTCATTTATGGCTATACTATAATATAACATCATGTTAAAATCTCACTAGAATAATTCAAAAAATAATTAAAGGAATCGTAGAGTTGGACATGACTTTATGAATTAAATACAAAGTTTTTTATTTAAATAGACCAAACGTTTCGTTGCTGGTTCGTAACTTCTTCAGTGGCTCATTTATTAAACTTATTTGTCTGGACTAAGAGAAAAACCATTTTCAAACAGTGTCCTTAAAAATCACTCAATTTTATCAAATAATATAAAACATAAACCTTTTAAAACAATGTAATTATTTCCTGTCAAAATAATTAAAAGAATCTGAAGAAGTTGCGAACAGTAACGAAACGTTTGGCATATTTAAATAAAAAACTTTGTATTTAATTTTAAGTCATGTCCAACTCCCTACGATTCCTTTAATTATTAATCATGGACATTAACAATGAAATATCAAAAAATAATATTTTCTGCCTTTTGAACCAGATATTCAAAAAATCTAATCAGTACTATGTATTTTGATACAAACGAACTTTTTGACTTTCCGTTCTTGGGCTATCGTGGATATCGGAATTCAGACACACAAAGATAAAAAATCATATGGTTGAAAAAGTTATATTTTTCTCCCGTTTCAGACAATTTAAAGCACATTGAGGAAATATTTATTTTGTATTAGATGAAGGAGGAGGTATCAGCCAAAGATGGAGTCACTGGGTTCAATAAAACACCTTTAATAAAACGTTTCGGCCTGAATTTATTTGGCCATCTTCAGTTAATTAGGAGTTATACACAAAATGCGGTACAATTACTTTCATTCTGAAACTTTTGGGTCCAGGCACGTTATAAATTTGCATGAAGCTAAAAATTTTTATTTTTATTTTTGACAATGCTTGGTTCGATCACATATGTGTACCGCATTTTGTGTATAACTCCTAATTAACTGAAGATGGCCAAATAAATTCAGGCCGAAACGTTTTATTAAAGGTGTTTTATTGAACCCAGAGATTCCATCTTTGGCTGATACCTCCTCCTTCATCTAATACAGTTTCATCACAGCCACGAACTCTAAAAATATTTATTTTTACCATATGTGTGATTTAATACATTTAATTTGCATTATCCCTTTTAAGAGCGCGTCAGTCAGTTTTCAACTATGAAAAGAATTGAAACATCACCAGAAGAAGCTAAATAATATAGATTATCGGCTCTGTTTAAATATCAATTAATAAAAAATCTAATATGAAAGATATTAATTTGCCGATGGTAATAGATTCAAATTTACATGAAATCATAAGTTGGTGCCTTCCTTTATTGATAAATTTTGCAAAAAGGAGCGAAGAATAAAATAAAATTTTAAAAATGCTGAAGGTCTATTTTTTGGACAACATCCCCTGGTTAAAAAGTCACCGCCCGCCACTGAGAGGTATATATTTATAAAATAATTGTGGTTAAAAAACAAAAACCGATATTTAGGTATATTATTTATCGGAAAATACATAGAATAAAATTATTTCCAAGAGGAATTTTTTCCCCAATTGATTTCAGTCAACTAAAAGGTATAATTCGTGTGGTGTTTTTTTTTTCTTTTTTATATTCTTTTTTTTGTGTGATAGTAAATCCGGCTAAAGAAAGGTATTATTCACTCTCGATCCTCACTTAGCTCTTTTGTAGCGGCTCTGGTGGTCTAGCAATTTATTCGACCGGCTAGTAATTACCGAGAACCAGATTCAAATTTCGTGTTAGGCATTGATGTTGGTTCTATAAGTCAATTCGATTGAAAAAATCGCCTTCCTGGGATTTGACATAAAATAAGGAAACGATAAAACATGCTGACAAGTGCGAGTTGGCCCCTTAAACCTTTATTATAAAGAAAACCTTCTATTCAACAAGAAATTTTCATATCAATAACAAAAACAATCATATTTTTACTTTACCATACAGGGTATGGTCAAGTATTGTAATCGTGCAGGAAAAGTGTTTTTTTCCTTCTTTTTTTCGAAATATCTCAAAAACGGCTGAAACTATTTCAATTAAAAAAAAATTGAGCAAAACGGTGGCATTTCGCTCTACAAAAAAGCCCTAATAAGTGAACATCGAAAGAATTATATTTTTCGAGATAATATTTGTTTTGTCAAAATGTCTGTTAGTCTGTGCGTTACCAAATTTTGTGGACGAGCTAGCTCAAAAACTAGTGTGAATATCGAGACCAAATTTCACACGTAGTTTTGGTCCATTGAGATTAAGAGCTGATTAGATTTTGGTGCATGTCGACCCAAAATTAAGTGGAGTGGAGGGGGTTAAAAATTAAAAATCTAGGCCATTTGAGCAAACTCAACCAAATTTTGTATACATAATCAGAGGGACCCCAGAAGTCTAAAAATGCAAAAACAAACCGCCCAAAAAAGGGGGGGGGGGGTGCTGGGTCAAAAAATTAATATCTAGGCCATTTGACCAAACTCAACCAAATTTTGTATACATAATCAGTGGGACCCCAGAAGACTAAAAATGGAAAAATTAACCGCCCAAAATGGAGGGGGGGGGTAAAAATAAAAAATCTAGGCCGTTTGAGCAAACTAAACCAAATTTTGTATACATAATCAGAGGACCCCAGAAGTCTAAAAATGCAAAAACTAACCGCCAAAAATGGGGGGGGGGGGCGCATGGTCAAAAAATTAAAATCTTGGCCATTTGACCAAACTCAACCAAATTTTGTATACATAATCAGTGGGACCCCAGAAGTCTAAAAAGCAAAAACTAACCCCCTCCCCTACATGATTATAAATAATTTTATTAAATATTAAATATAAGTGAGGGGCCAGGTTGTATGGTAAAGTCAAGTGGATGGCCACATCAGAACACGTCAGCTTATTTAATATACCTGAAATATCATAAGTGTTCATTAATCTCATTTAAAAACAGTTAATAATTAATGATATTCTAGAATTTGTTTTTCACAATTTTATAACAGAAAGAAAAGTATTCTAAAATTGGCAACTTTGAAAAGTATTAATTAAAATTTTTATAGTTGGTCGAAAACTGAAGTATTTTAGGCATATTTTACGCACACTTAAATATATATTTTTACTTTAAAAGGATCGAAGGGAGTTGGACAAGAATTTAAATCAAACGCAAAGATTCTTAATTAAATGGGCCAAACGTTTCGCCACTGATTAGGAACTTTGTCAGTAGTTCTAACTATAAGAAAAAAACATTTATATATTTTTATTTTTTAATTTTTACTTTATCCAATGCGAAGCAGATTGGATTGAGTATTGGAATCGGTCTCCCGGCAAGCGGGAATTCAAAGAGTCCTCAAGTAAATACTACGGAACCCATGGTCTCAATCAAAGTAATAAATTGTAATAATCATTATTTAGGTTGAATTTTATCAGGTGACGGTTTTGCCATAATTTTTTGAAAATAAACACCCAAAATGAGGCGGAAGTTCAAAAACGAAGATTCTAGACATTTGGACCAAACTCAACGAACATCAGTAAATTCTAGTTGCCATAAAGGCATTCAGTGAAACGCGTTTTAACTAGTAAAAACCCGCTCTTACTAAAAAACGGGTTTTTACTGCAACATATCGTCGCTGATCTTACAAAACCTCGTAAGTCCTAAATTCATTGTTTGCCAGAAAACAAGAAAAAACATTTTAAACAACAATACATACAAATACAATGCAATATGTTGTCCGTAGCGCGAAATTAAATTGGAATAGAATAATAAGGTTTCAATAGACAGATGCACCGTGAAAATTTTGGTCGGTATAAACGTATAATACGTATTTGACCAAAAATCGAACTTAGGAGATTTTGTAAGATCGGCGTCAATATATATCTACCTATATTATATATTACTCTAGAACTCAGCTGGCCGCATCAAAGAACATTGGCGTTGTTTTACAGAGTGAATTGATGAAGAAAAAAATGAAGAGGGGTAGAGTGTACGAGTATTTTTCCAGATAATGAAAAATATGGGATGTTAGACTTTTAGAAAAATGAAAGAATTGAAATGAGAGAGAGTTGAGTGGAAGCGGGTGGTTGCGTCAAACCAATGTTAGGATTGTATACTCAATGATGATGATCAATACGAGGTGGTTTCCCCGCTATAAATTTTTATTCGCCTAGAAGACAAAATAGATTCATTTGGCAACAAGTATAATATAGAGCAGAGGCAATGGGTTTGGCCAAATCCATTTCATCTCCGTGGGGTGTGCATTGTGTGCCACAGCCGGACTAGGCCTTTTGTCAAGGGGGGCAAGATTGAATGTGCCGCCGCTCCCCCAAGCCCCAATATACTAAATTTATAGGAAAAAATTTCCCGCTTCCGAAAATATGCCGCTTCTTAAAATTTGACAACGGGGATGTATCCCCTTTACCCCCCACCCCCCCCTAGATCCGACCTTGATTGTGTGTGGTATCATCCCCAGCCTACTACATCATTCATTCTGATTCAATCATCTAAATGGAGTAGAGTTTAAAAAGAATTTAAGGACGTTCCCTAATAAATCGATTTTCTTGCAATCCTTTTAAAACTTTGAATACACATTTTTATAAGTGTCCTTTATATGTAGAAATTTTTTTCAATAGTCCTTGTGGCACTAAATTTGTAAATTTTGATCATTGAAATTTGCATATTTAACATACGAACCCTATCCCGATTGATGTTAAAGCGACTGTTTCATTAAATAACCCTAGTAGCACAATGTTTCAATCTATATAGTAACCATATAGTGCCTATATAGATTTCCGAGAATATAGCCACTATATAGTTTGAAACATTGTGCTTTTTGGGAACAATCGTAATTTTCTTTAAATTATTTTGAAAAACTAAGAATCATTAACTGAGGATATAACAAATAATTTTATGTTAAAATTCAATTTATCAAGCGGTATTATATGAAAATTTTTTAATGTTAGGTACTTTTGATGGTTTTCATTTTTTTTCTCTCATGGCATGGTAAGTGAGTGATGGCGACTTGGCAACGTCGCACTAAAATCACTCAATTTTTCCATACCTAAAAAAACTTCTGCAGCTGGTGCATTTGAGATTTTTAGCTGTGCCTCTCGCTCCCTGTACTGCGCATTCTCTCATCTTGGAATTTCGCTGTTAGAGTTCTTTCGCGAAGTGTTTTTTTCTTTTTTTTTTCTTTAGCGTCCGTAAGAATTCAATGTTGCCAGATCCGAAGACAACGCAGTGAAAATATTTTTGCCTGACCTCTACGCATGTGAGAGTAGGGGAAAGAGCGAACTACATCTGCTCTATATTAGGGAACGTCCGCCAATGTTTGTTTCGAACGAAAATAAAAATATATTAAAAATAAGCTGATGTGGACATCAATATAATTTCATCATACACTTGCCCATGGGCGTAGTTGAGGCGAGGGGCCTCACCATCAACAGCCTATGGCAGTCCGCGAGAAGCGTCAGAGATCAGTGCAAAGAAGTTAAATAATTATTTTATTGAATAATTAAAAGCGTTAAGAGCTTAAGTTTATTTCAAATGGATTTAAAAGCATACATTTTATTTGAATATATTCAGGGGAAAATTTTCATGGGTACAACATTGTATTCATGTCTTTAAAACCTCACTTTAATAACAAATTACAGATTTTTATGTTGGGCCACTAAACATTTGAAAACTAACCCTACTTTAGTTGCTAAAAAATTCCATTGAACCAGGAGAATCAGTTCACCAGACAGTCTCGCAGAGTCAACTTATAATGTAATTATAATTTTAAAACTGTTCATATAAAATACGAAACTTATTTTGCTATCATGAAGTGTGAATAAAATTTTATTAAACACAATATTTTTTCATTAAAAAGCTAAATATTTTTTATTTTGGGGGGGGGGGGGTCAGATAGGCTAGGCGGTAGCGTGTCTTCCTGCTAACCAAGTGGACCCGAGTTCGAATCCGATTCGAGGCATCCGGCTAAATCTGACCCCGGGATAGGGACAAATTTAAAAATAATAAATAGTATCGTAAATGGCTTATGGCTAAAAGGCCGAAAAGCCAAAAAAAAAATATATTTTTATATTGTTATTGTTCAATAGTCTATTTCTTGTTTTTCTCTTATGTACTGTAGTTATGGGCGTAGTTGGGGGGGGGGGGGGGGCAAGGGGTGCAGTGCCCCCCCCTAAAATCGAAACTCCATTATTACGAGGCATTACTTAATTGCGTATTTCTAATTAAATTATTTCGTTACTTCCAAAATTTGTCAATTCTACTAAAAAGTTAGTTGATCTCTAATCGGATAGCTCGAAATTGAAACCTTATCGGAGTCTAATCAGATGGCTGACTGCCCCCCCCTCTCTAGTAAAAACTCCTAACCAAGCCAATGCACTTGCCCCTTTTCTTGTATTTAATAAAATAATTTTTTCACTCATTGCATGTCTAGTTAATATATCCTATTATCTTCTTATAATGAGAATCTTCTATTGCTAAATATCAGCTTTCTTCGATTTTTTTGGAAATTTTATTACCCCCTTAATTTTTTGTTCGATTTCAAACAAAATCTAATCAGCTCTTAATCTCAATATAACGAAGCTACATGTGAAATTTGCTTTGGTATTCACATTAGTTTTAATCTAGAGCCAACTCAAAATTTGGTAAGTATTATATAGGTACTAACTAACGTACTAAAAGATATTTTCACAAAAAAATTAATATTCATAAAATATAATTTTTTGACGTTCTCTCTAGTACTTTGCTGTTACGAAGAATATCAAAACAAAATTTCATATTTAGTATAATTAGTTTTTGTCAAAATACATTTAATCCTTTTTGAGATATTTTGAAAAAACAAGGATTATACTTATTGATTTGTAGTACATATGATCGAAATAAAATCATATTATACCATATATGAACAGGGGGAGGGGGAAGGATAAGTAATAGTCATATGAATGGCTATATCATCTTATTATTTTAATAAAAAAAATTGCAGAGAAATGTTTATTTGAAATTCCTTTGTAATAACTCTTATCGAAATTCCAGAAAATTTTGGCCAGTCCGATTATCTTATAGAGCAACCGAGTTCTTTCCCTTTTCAGTTCATGACAAACAGGCCTCGAGGCAACTCCTACCGATCCGATCAAAGGCAGAATTAAACCTTTATATGCTTACTTTCTAGTTTTCTTAAACACATGTATATAACTTTCTCTTAACCAAACTGCTTGTTTTATTGAATGCATATTAAAATTATTAATATACAGGGTGTAGGGAAATTTATTATTAATAAAAATTATTGCTATGACAGGATGTCTCTGAAATTTAGTAAAAAATATCATTATGTAGTGTCCAAAAAGTGAATAATAATAAAAATTAACATTATAGATGGTGTCCCAAAAATTTTTACTTTACCATACAAGGTATGGTCAAGTATTGTAATTGTACATGAAAAAAGTGGTTATTTTGCTTATTTTTTTCGAAATATCTCAAAAACGGCCTAAACTATTTTGATTAAAAAATGGGAGAAACCATGGCATTTCAGTCTACAAAAAAGCTCTAATAAGTCAACATCGAAAAAATTATATTTTTCGAGATAATAACTGTTTTGTCAAAATGTCTGTTAGTTAGTCTGTTAGGTTGTTATTCTGTTAGTTAGTCTGTGCGTTACCAAATTTTTGTGGACGAGCTAGCTCAAAAATTAGTGTGAACATAAAAACCAAATTTCACACGTAGTTTTGGTGAATTGAGATTAAGAGCTGATTAGATTTTGGTGCATATCGACCCAAAATTAAGGAGAGGTTAAAATTTAAAATTATAATAATTTCAAACTAAAAAAACGAAAATATTTTTTTTCTGGCGCCACAATTAGGGGTGGGGGAGGGGCAAAAAATAAAAATCTAGGCCATTTGAGCAAACTCAACCAAATTTTGTATACATAATCAGTGGACCCCCAGAACACTAAAAATGCAAAAACAAACGAAACGGGGGGAGGTGGTCAAAAAATGAAAATCTAGGCCCTTGGACCAAACTCAACCTGAAGTGTATGGTAAAGTCAAGTGGATGGCCACATCAGAACGTGTCAATTTATTATAGTAACAATTATCATCTTACGGGGTGTCCCAAAAAATTTTGGGACGAACTTCCTTATTTATAATAAAAATTATCATTTTATGGAGTGTCACCAAAATCTTTTGCAATTAAAAATGATCTTTACATCCACGGTCCTCACAAATTTACTAGTAATAAAAAATAGTATTATACACAGAGTCTCAAAAAATATTTAATAATAAAAATTATCATTATACAGGGTGTCCCCAAAATGTTTCAATAATAAAAATTATCACTATACTATTCCTCAATAATTGAGAAATATTTTAATTGGTGATTTTTTTCGCCTCTTTCAAAATTTTGATGATACTTTCACCAATGAAATCTTTAGAACTCAAGGAACTAAGTTTTCGTATCTGGTCTTTTTGTGACTCATTTAAAATGCATTAATTTATGTATTGTATAATATATACAAAAATTGAAATTATTTCATTTTAAATTTTTAATTTGTGTATTATAGGAGTTTTCACTCGATGCTCAAATAGTAAAAAATGTGTAATTTCAAATTTGGTAAATAAAAAATTAAATTAAAAAAAGCGTTTTTTCAGTATTGCGTCCTCGACACGTTACTCATCATGATGTTGAGGGGGAAACAGTAATACTTTTTTTCACTAAGAATTTTGTATAGACCCTCTTATTATTGAGGGTTTTCAGACATTGATGAGAATCGTAAAGTGAATGTGGGAATATCTACTGTTTGATTTATACTTACTCAGACCTTCCCATGATTGGTATGTGTTTTTCGACAATTTGAAAACCCATGAAAAAACAAACAGGAAAAGTAACCTATATAAAACCATATAAAAAGAATTTAATAATATGAATGAAAAAAAATGCGACCAGCTTTATTTAATAATAGTGGTAGGAAAAATGGCACGTGTAATGTAATCGATATTAATGCATTTATTGAATAGAGCATATTTCGGCAGAGTATTTGTTTTTTGTTTTTTCACCCTTCACTACGACAATGAATTAATTGTCGAAACGGGGATTTAAATGAAACTGGAACAATTTTATTTGGAATAGCACTGATTGCCATTAGTAAAAAATAATTAAATTATATAGGAGTATTATTTTTGATTTGTGTAAATGTACAATATTACTCGGTGTAATGTACGATCTCTTATCTCTCTTTATATATATAAAATGTTTGTATTTGATAAAATACAATACATCAAAATAGACTCAACACAATTACAAAAAAAATTTATTTTTATTCAGCACCATAAAAAATTACTTTGTTTTGGAAATTAAATGGAAGTGTTCCCATCAATCTTAGGACTTTATACTTGAGTTTGAATTTATTAAATGAAACTAAAATCAATGATTAGAGGAGACGGGGGCTGGTTGTCACATGGATTGGTTGTCACAAGTCTTAGTTCTCGATCGCTGTTGCTTCTTAGTGGTCTAAACTCAAACCAGAGTACGATCACAATATTCTGAGTAGAGTGTATACGCACTTTCTAGTTCTGGCAAGCAGTTCAGGATTCTATTGGTGTTTTTGTCTTTTAGCAGCTGTAGGTACGTGTTTTTTATTGATATAATTACTCTCATTATTCACTCAGTATTCAATGAAGTCTATATTTCAACTATTTTCTATTATTCTATAATAGTTGCACAATGTTATTCTATATCAACAGTGAGGTTCAATGTCTGTTTTTCCAGTTCAGTTTTTGTCTGAAATGTCTGTTCGGGGTTGGTTGTCTCAAAAATTCCGGGGGTGGTTGTCACATGTAAATCTAAGGAAAAATGGATCCATTGTAATTGTAAGAAGTGGGCTCATGAATTATGTACCCCTGAACCAAATAACTTTTATACTTACATGTCAAAATTGTGAGAGTGCACTCAAAAGGGACTAGGCTAATATAGGAAATTTTCTTAAATATTTACTTAATTACTATTTTAGGGTCTAAATTTGACTTAAATATAGTGTGTATTAGTGCTTACTATCTATATCATTGTTTGGATTTTTTATTCATAATACAAATTTTTTTGAATACATTTCTTTTCTATCTAAATAACCCAACCCGGAGTCGGGGCAGGTTGTCACAAAAATTTAAGAACTTTTTTTTCTGAAAAGCCAAATGCTGATATGGCCTCACATTTGTGGGGAAAATATAGCCAAGGAAACATATTACAAGATAGACTAATGATAGAAAAGGCAACTGTAAACACTGCCTCTTCAAAAATTAAAAACCATAAAATATGACAACCGGCTCCATTCATACTTTATTTAAGAGAATAATACATTTGGAGGATCATTAAAATGGCTGATGGAAGCGGAAATATTCACTCTTTGCTAAATAAAAATCCATTCAGAAAACAGATCAGACTGGTTCATCATATTTTTACGTAAAATCAATTGTTGACGTTGCTATGAAAAAAGTAGAAGAATATATCCGAAAAGGGTGCTATATAGAGATCCCATTTCCCAGAGATAGTAAAGTCACTCTTTTAAGTAAAATTATTATAGATTATCTTACTATTCTTTTAATTGCCGGAATCGTTTATAATTAGGTTTCGGGAACGATCGATGTACAACTCGCCTGGAAGATCGGAATATTGAAATATTCAATTTTTGATCATGATTCCTCTCATAGTCCGGTTCAGCGCACTCCATATTACTTCAAAAACAGAATATCTTGAAAAGTTAGTTCTGGTGCCAAATGATTGCATTTTCAACTGATTAGATTTTTGGATTTTCTAGCTTTTTAATTCTTGTAGTTAAAAATATAGTTTTTTTTATTAGTTTTTGTTAATAATTTTTTACACGTTGCGTGGATACCTATAGATATAAATAAACAGGTGTTTTTCAATTTCAAAATTCTTCTTCTTTTTCAAGCCCTATACTTACTCCAAGCGTCTGCGATTGCTACCAAGGTAATATACTTGATCTAGAAGATGTATTCTAGATATCAGGATATTTTTTAGACATTAAAGACAATAAGATCTGGATAAGACATCTTCTAGAGCGACTCTGCTATCCAGAGTATGGAGAATATCCCTTTCCATTGTAATTTTGCTGGGCAAATTTTTCACAGGGGTGGTTTCCCGATGCCCTGAATTAGTGAGACACCTGCATTTTTGACAAAGACAAAAATTGTTCTCACTAAGGCGAGATTCGATCCCGAGTAAGTAAGTATACTCGCTGCTCTTTTGGTTCCACTTTTTAACCGACTTCAAAAAAGGAGGAGGTTCTCTATTCGACTGATTTTTTTTTGTGCCTATGTTACCTCATATCTCCGCCAATTGTCAACCGATTTTGAAATTTTTTTGCATTGGGTCCAGTCTAGCTTCCTATTGGTCCCATTTTTTTCGTTTTTTTTTTCATAGGTATTAGACCTTTTTTTATTAGGTTTGTTTAGACCTAACCTCTTTGTTTATGAACCGATTTCGATGGTTCTTTTTTTATCCGAAAGGGGTGTCTTAAGGATGGTGTCATATTAATTTGGTCAAGTTCTGATGATATGATCACTATTAATAACATCACTAAAAAAGAAAAATAAAAATAATTTTTAAGAAAAAAGCAAAACCGACTTCAAAAAATTAAATGCAACAAATAAAATACACTAAAAGGTATAAAATAATTATTATCTTATTTAGTTACAACTAAACGACGAAATATTAACATGAAATTACTTTTTGAAGTTGGTGCCAAACATATAGCTTTTATGAATCGCACTCGACGGATCTTACTTAGTACGTTTGGCGGGTACGCTCGCTTATAGGTATAGTTTGTTTGGTACCGACTTCAAAAAGTAATTTCATCTTAATATTTCGTCGTTTAGTTGTAACTAAATAAGATAATAATTATTTTATACCTTTTTAGTGTATTTTATTTGTTGCATTTAATTTTTTAAAGTCGGTTTTTATTTTTTCTTAAAAATTATTTTTATTATTAAATTATTTATTTCAAAACCCACTTGTAGTTTATTTCAAGTAATTTATATATTAAAATTTTTGAAAATTGAATTATCCAATTTAATTTAATTATGAATTTATTATTATTATTGTTTTGTTTTTTATTAATACCCGTGGGGCTTTAACCGGTGTTTTCACTTTTTCTTCCAATTTTTATTGAAAAATAAAATTTTGCTTACAAAATTGAATTTGAATAAATGAAAAAAATTTCTTTTTTCAGGAAAATACAATTTTTAATTTTTAACAGTTGTAAAATTGATAGATTCATGGATAGTCTATTGTAGAGAAATATGGTTTCCAATATTGAATAATTCTTCCAGTAACTAATGAGAAAGCAGGAAGTTTCTTTGAAAACAAAATTCTAAGGTGAATATTCGGGCCAATTATAGACGGTGTGATGGAATGGCGGATACGGTTCAACTAAAAAACAAAGGAACTTATAAAAAAATATAAAATTTATCCATTTTAAAGATTAAAATGGATATGGGATTGGGATAGTAGAGAAGATAGTTGAATACTGAAGAACATTTCGGGAGATCACAGATATGGACTGTGTTGAGTTGGTTTTAGTAATTATGAAAGTACCTAAGAAGGAAAAAGGACTGAATGGAGACTCATAGTAGAGAAGGTCAAAGCCCACCCCTGGTCCGAGAGGTACGAAAGCAGAATAAGAAAAAAATCCCATTAATTAGGTTTCGCTTAAGCTTGTTATAAATACTATATCTGAACAATCAAACGAAATTTCAAAACCTGATAAAATACTTGAATTATTATTACGTATTTATTTATTTACCTTTTTATTATTATAAGATTATGACAAACTTTTAGTTTATATACTTTTAAGTTCAAATCATATAATCCAATTTTACCTACTTATAACTATATTTTTGAAATCTTAAGGTCTGAAAAGAGAGGTGAAAGTTTTAAAAAATACTTAAAATAAATAAATAATATTAATGATAATGTACTTTTCAAAAAACAAGCTTTAAAAGTAAAAGTTTGGTAAAAGTAGAAAATAAATATTTCTTCAGTATCTATAAATTTCTCATACAGACATGACTATATACATATATTCAGAGCCTATCAGAGAGGACACAAGAGGGGTAAGTGCCCAAGGCCTCACAATTTTAGGAACTTTGTATAAGGCTTAAATTCGTCCTGTCTCGAATATGGCTCTCAATTGTGGAGAGGGGCCTCCAAGCATTCTCTTTCCACACTGGATGCAATTCAGAAACGAGCAATTAAACTAATAGGAGATCCGGCATTAACAAACCCACTCGACTCCTAGCTCACCGAAGACCGTTTCTGCCCTTTCCCTGTACTACAGATACTATCATGGTGTTTGTTCAGTAGAGCTGAAATCAATTATCCCCCTAGAGCGGAGGTCAGCAACCTGCGGCTCGCGAGCCATGCGGCTATTTCGTGCGAAGATGCGGCTTTATTTTAAATAAAAAAATCAAATTTATATATATCTAATCCTAATCAAATACCATAATATTGGATCAAAATATGTTGAAAGTGGCTCTTTATAAAGCTGGGAAATTTTTGTAAATTCGTAACTTTTGGCTTTTCAGTCTCAAAAGGAGTTTGCCGACCCCTGCCTAGAGTCGTCTTTGATAAAAACACGCGGTTTTCGAAGAAGCTCGGCTTTCACTTTCGCTGTCAAATTGGATAAAAGCCGAGCCAGTGCCGCACCCACAACTCTTTTATCCCTGAGGATCTCCACTGAGACTGGAACTCACTTCCAGCCCACGGTCTCTTCTCCGCAACTTATAACGCCTCAGCTGATTGAGACCCGCATCCGCAGATACCTTCAGCTCCTAACCCAGCCCATAAAAATCCCCTCTTCTTCTTCTTTTCACGATGGAGGTCCCAACCGGGGCTTTGCAGGAGATCGCACCTGCTTTTGGTGTACCCCCTTCTCACGTTGATGGTCGTATCACCTTCTCTCACATTAATATTAAATTAAGGTTGGAGTTGGTGGTGTTTCACAGGAGATATCTCCTTGTGAAACACTACCAACTCCAACCTAATTTAATTTTAACAATGTTTCACTATAAACCAACACCGCGTTCCCTAAATTTGATTCACATTAATATGATAAAAAAAACTCATAATATCGTAATTTGTTAATGTTGAAGCGCACTAAGTGTTTCTATGAAATAAATAAATGTTATAATTTAATAAATATAAAATAAAATTATTTTTATTTTCTTGTCCAAAGTTTTATTTTGAATTTTGAAGGGCCGATTGTATTGTATTGTATTGTATTGTATTCGATGAAATTTGCAAAAAAATAGCGAAGATTAAAATATTTTTTCAAATAATGAAGGATACTTTTTTGAACAGCACCCAGGGGTTGAAAAAGTCACCAACCGCCACTGTTATAAAATATTATATTTATATATATATATATATATATATTATAATTTTCGACAGTCGACACGCTTTATATTAGCTTCACCTGTATTTATTTATTTATTTATTTATCTATGAAAATATCAATGTGACTTTTATTCTATTAAATTCTGCCAACATTTCTCTATAAAAATAATTGTTACCTACTCAATATAAATGAAGTTATATATAACCTCTCCAAATTAGCCGTTCGGAACCGGCGTTAAAAAGTAGGTCCCGTATATCTGTGTAAAAACAACTAAACACACTCAGCTCTGAGTATATGTGGAGGCGCCGACACCCGTTTCCGGGTATGGCACTCGAAGAGAGATATAAAATAAGCACATTTAATTCTGTTAAATTCTGCTAACTTTTTCTCTATAAAAATAATTAAGACTAAAAAGTAAAAAAAATAAATTATATTAAAAAAAAAACACGTTTCTAGTACAAAATAATGTAATACTTAATCCAAAAAGCGTGGGGCACTTTGTAATTAAAAGTACATCTTTCTGCGCCCCACACTTTTTGATTAAGTATTCCATTATTTTGTACATTCGCTTTGTCTTTAGTTGTTTTCAATATTTGTATTTTTTATTTCCGATTCAAAAAAATTATTTCCGTCTTCAGAGACTAGAATTTGTAACATTGCAGTATATTCAAAATATTTAATTTCTTAATTGTTTTCTAAACCTTATTTTATATATTTATAGAGCTATTTATTCTCCTTATATATAATGTGATATATCGTCGACTTAGAGTATAAACCTGTAACTCACAACAAGGAGATTTTACAGGGCAGAGAAAAAACAAAACAAAATTTAATATTGTTGTTATGGAAAAAGCGAGTTTTCACTTTTTTTTCTACAACTTACGATCGTAATTTTTAGGCAGCAGTTTTACTTGGACGATACTGCATATCTTTTTCTTTCGAACGGTATTAATATGTCATATATGATAAAAAATTGAGTTAGCAGGTTTACACTCTAAGCCGACGATATATTTATGTTTATTTGCAACAAGAGGAGGAAAACCTCATTGATTTCTCTTTATGAATCATTTTTAAAATAAATAGTATTGCGTATTGCCTGCCCGCTTGTTTGCTCCCTTATCAAAAAACAAATAATAAAGATTCAAGAACTAGTATATTTTTTACAGTTAGAATCTATAGATTTATATATAGAGAGGCAGATAGAAGCTTTAGAATAAATTAAAATGATGATAGATATGCTTTCCGGGGGTCCACTTCTCCACATCTGGTGAGACGTGGTTTGGCGAGCTTAGGTTTCGAGTTTCTTTCACTTTTACTGTTCGACAAACCCTTTCTCCCTTCTTTTCTCATCAGTCTTCAGATGAATACTTAGGCATTTTCTATGGGAAATAATAAATGAATCTTATCACATTGTTTTTACTATTTGAAGAGGCTCAGAGACTTTAGACTCTTATTTTAAAACGACTTAAAAATACACGTATTCACTTAAGGAGGTTCGGGACTGTTTATCATTTTTACTTTACCATACAGGGTATGGTCAAGTATTGTAATCGTGCATGAAAAAAGTGGGTTTTTTTCCTTCTTTTTTTCGATATATCTCAAAAACGGCTGAAACTATTTTGATTAAAAAAATTGAGCGAAACCATCTCATTTCGCTCTAGAAAAAAGCTCTAATAAGTGAACATGGAAAAAATTATATTTTTCGAGATAATAATTGTTTTGTCAAAATGTCTGTTAGTTAGTCTGGTTGTCCGTAAGTCTGTGTGTTACCAAATTTTTGTGGACGAGCTAGCTCAAAAAACTAGTTTGAATATCGAAACCAAATTTCACACTTAGTTTTGGTCCAGTGAGATTAAGAGCTGATTAGATTTTGGTGCATATCGACCCAAGAGGAGTGGTTAAAAATTAAAAATCTAGGCCATTTGAGCAAACTCAATCAAATTTTGTATATATAATCAGTGGGGCCCCAGAAGTCTAAAAATGAAAAAACCAACTGCCCAAAATGGGGGGGGGGGGGTCAAAAAATGAAAATCTTGGCCATTTACCAAACTCAACCAAATTTTGTATACATAATCATTGGGGCCCCGGAAGTATAAAAATGCAAAAACTAACCCCCCCCCCCCACTTACATGATTACAAATAATTTTAGGGGCCAGGTTGTATGGTAAAGTCAAGTGGATGGCCACATCAGAACACGTCAGCTTATTATAAAAAAATTTCAAATTTTTACGATCCAATAATTGATGCATTAAATATGTATTCCCGAAATTTGAAGTTGATCGTCTGTCCCATTACTGAGAAATAAATTATTGAAAATTGTCCTTTTAACATGGAAGTAAATGGACCGGAACTTCTATACTAATTATACCATTTTCAACAAATGTATACAGATCAATAATTCAACTTTTATGAATCGGATGATACATTTTTCAATAGATTTGACAGTCTAGTTAATTAGTTATTCATAAATGTAAAAATAAAAAGTTATTTGCGGCCAACAGAATATGACAAAAGCACTAGTGTAGAATTTCAATTCTATTTCTTGAATCGTTTCTGTGTTAAATAAATGTTTTTATAATGAAAAAAAATTATCTCACTGATCTTTTTATTAATATTATCAAAAAAAAAGATTTTTATTCGAAATTATCCTCATTATTAACAATTTTTTTACTTAAAAATTTAGTAGACAGAAGTTGTCACTCTGGAGAAATACAAAAGATTTTTTCGAAGATCAACCAGATAGATAAGCTGTCTCGAACTGCCTTAAGGTAAATAAAAGTATTTATTTGACAAACAAATATGGCAAATAAATGAATTTAAGAAAAGAGAAATTAAAAACCAGTATCAAAGAGTATCATTAGAGAGATGTTTAATTTAGTTCTCGATTTTGGCACTTGGGTTTGACTCCCGGGATATATAAAACATCTTTAGTAGTGGCTTTTAAAATAAAATAAATTTAAGAAACAGAAATGCCTCCGGTGAAGCTGAAATCTTAAAACATTTTATATTTTACAAAATTCTTAAAACTCACTAGTTTTCAATAATAAATAAATGTTAGTGCTTACAATGAAAAAAATATAGGCATAAAACGTATAGAGGATGCCGAACAAAGGGCCCCCAAAATTATTATTATTATTATTAATAGATATAATGTGTAAAATCCATTCTCTAAAATCCAATGTAAGTAATTCTTATATTAATATAAATCACCATAATAATTAAAAAAATTAATTTTAGTGTTTTTCTTCATAAGTTTTAGGCCCTACACTCTACTTCGAAAAGATTTCTGTTTACATATTTGACACATACCTAAAACCATTCTCAGGACCTTCTTATGGCACTTTCCTTTTACGATGTTGTCAAATTTGTCATAAATCAAGATTCTAAAGATTTCATGAAGCGTAGTACATATTGAAAAAAAAAATGATTTTTAAATCAAATTCATATTTGATTTTAATAAAAAAATTCAAAAGCTACCTCTATTTGAGTGGGATTTCAAAAAACTCCAAAATAGCTGTGACGTCACCGTTGTACGCTTTCTACCGAATTTAAAAATCTATAATGTATGGGTTTTTTACTTTCACATATACATTCTCCGAGAGGTGAACCACGATTGGAATTAGGTGTACACATCATTGGAATTATGTGGAATTATTTTGTAATTCATTAGATAATTCCCCTTCATCTATTGTCTTCTACTTGGAAATGAAAGTGGAAGTGGAAGTAGGTGTACACGATATTAGGTCGCGGTTCACCCCTCGATATTCTCTATATCATGTGAAATATTGCGATCTACTGCCCGGGTCCTGATACTTTTTTCTATTCCATTGTGTGAATCTCTTTTCATATACACAACCAGATCGTCATTTTATTCTTTCGAGACATTTTATTTTATTTGAATAAAGGTTAAATGAAGATTAAAAAAAAAATATTATGTTTAAGAAAAACAAACTATATAAATACAAATTAATAAAAATTGATATGGATCATTTTAATGAGACAAACGTGTTCATTCAATTTAAGTGCTTGAGAGAATTGAAATAAAGTTGAGGAAACGTGATTTACATGAAGTCTGAATATCTGCGAATCTATATTTAGAATTTAATTTTAATTTCAACTTGACTAAGATAATTGAGGAATTTCGGGTATCGAGAGGACCTTGAAGTTAGAACAGAAGCATTTCAAAAGGATACCATTGCATTGTATTTTTGCGAGTTCCGAAATGGCCATTTCCCCGTCAAATCATTGCTGGTCCCTCCAGGCCTATCATATAAACTTGTTTTTTCCCCAATCGGTGAAAATGAAAAAAAAAAAACTAATGCGATAAATGAATTGATCATTTTTTTTTATTTCGTCATAGGCATTTAGCGCTTGTTGTCTAATTATTCGGATAAGAATAAACCATTTGAATGATTAGTGCGAATGAGAAGAGTCATTTTTAATGCCACTCTGTCATATTAATGAAATATCGAATGGGGAGAGAGCGAGACAATAAACAATATTTTTGTATAACATGCAAATCCGGAGTGAATTGATCGTGAATAGAGTAAAAATAAAAGAACTACTTGAAACTAATAAGAAAATAATTGAATTATTTATCATCTGGTAGGTTCAATTGACATGAGCACCCCACTCGCAGGTGGTAATTGAGTAGTAGGCGGTGGGGCGGCGTTGGAGGGCGGCGCTGTGACGTCACCGGAGAGCATACGACACGCGTCCGTGGGTGGTGGGGGTATGACGCGCCAGAACGTTGTCGTCACGAGCGCCCTCTCCTCTACGGCGCCCCGCTACTCGGTTACCCCCACTTGAGTCGCCGCGCGTATTCCCCTATCCGCGCGTGAGGCAAAGCCTCACGTAGCCAACTCCATCCCAATCAGTTTAGTTCAGGATTGCCAAGTGTCAACATCGTATTCTGTATATGTGCTTTAATTTGTGATACGATTCGCTATCTCTTTCCCACCTCTCTTCTCTTTCTTCTCTTGTTCTTCTACCCACCATATTCGCTATATCGGAACAAATATTTCCGGAGCTCTTTTGGACCACTTCACAAGGTATGTATGATTTTTTTATTTTTTTTTAATCAAAAAAATTTAATTTAAAATTTTTTTTTTTTTTATAATTTAAATCCCCCTATACCTTCACACCCAAATGCCTAAGCGGAAACATATGGCAATGGACTCGTGACGTCACGGCCCGTGTAGACGTGCGCTATCTCCACTTTAGCCTACTTTGACCACTCTTAAGGAGATCTTGGATTGATGCGCCCCGTTCGCGGTGGGGGTGGAAAAGGGGCGCGCGCGCCCCTAAGCCTTTCCCTACACCCCTAATTAACGCAATTCAACCCTCAAATAGGGCTCTTCAACCAATTGACACCTAAATAATATTTTTTTTACCGAAATTATAAATTGTACGCGCTTTTTTCACTTCAAATTTAATTAATTTAAAAATTTTTATTTTATTAAATCAAATTATAATATTTTTTTAATAAAATTATTGAAATATTACACATTTCCATTAAATACTAATTCATTTACTATAAAAAAAAATCATGAATCCAAAAAAAAAATAAAGTAAAAAAAAAAAAAAACTATCGGTTGACATTTCCCAAAATTATAATAAACAATTATTTTAATGAAATTCCGATAATATCAAATATTTTTAGAATGCGCCACAATCAACAAATTAGATTTAGAATTTAATATTTTTTAAATAGTAAACATTCTACGAATATAAACTACGCTCAAAAAAATTCTTGCAAATTCGTTCTGATTTTTGTGATTTATAACTAAATTATGAATTTAGGATTTTTTTTAATAACAAATATTTTTACATACAAAAATTTATATACTTTTTTTTGTGATTATTATATTAATTATTAAATTTTGAGCTTATCTTTATATAAAAAGTAAATTTTCTATAAATATTCTCCCACAACTCACAAAAATTCTTATACTCTTTTTTATAATTATTATCTTATTTATTGAATTTCGAGTTTAACTTTATTTAAATTCGAAAAATTCTATGAATATTACTCACACAACTCACAAAAATATTTATACTCTTTTTTGTGATTATCGAAAATTAAAGAAATTAAATTAAATTTTATATACATTGTAAACATTCTATGAATATTATTATGTTGGGAAAAATTATTATACTCTTTTTTGTATTATTATTTAAATTATTATTACTATCATTGTCCGAATAGGATAATTAATTTTCAATGTCGGTCTTTTTAATGAAAAAAAATTAAGACAGAGTTGGAAAGTAATGGAAAATCTCTAACTGGAAATTTATTACTTACTAAAGCTATGCTAATTGAACATCAGCCAACTCGATGGAAAACGATATGGCAAGTCCGGGAGAGCATTCCTATCATTAGTTTAAATACTTAGATAAGCTCGCTTATTTATTCATTGTATTAGATTTTTATTTTTTATTTTTAATGAGTTCCAAAGAGAATATTAAGAATTTTCCAAGCGCGCTTTTCATGAGGGCGAAAACCGACGACGGGGGGTTTTAGAGGCGTGAAAGAAGAATAAAAAACAAAAAGGCAAATGAATCCAAATAAACCAAAAAACAAAACAAAACAAAAAACTAACTCTATTATTTAGTAATCTCTTTTTAATTTTTATGAACTCAACATTATTAGAGAGAGATTTCTAAGAGGCTAATTGTAGCTCATAGCTGCATATCAATTCAAATGAATAGCCATTTAACTTTTATAGAGATGCGATTATTATTTTTTTATCTTTGCGAACAAAAACGAAACAAATCGTTTCAGAATTTATTATTAATTCAATTATGAAAATATCTTCCTCTTCATTTAATTTAGAATTATCTAGGGATGAACAATCACTACGCGTTTTAATAATATTGATAGTGCGCGTCTCAAAAGTGACACATAAAATCGATTCTGGTTACAATGCGCAAAAATACAATCTAAATGAATGAAACTCACAATTTTATTTGTTTTATTCAAAATAAAAATAAACCGCAAGAAATATTTAATCTTTTAGAATTATCCATTATTATCATATTACACTTGCCTATAATAGTTATTACATTTTAAATTAGTAAAATCTACATAAGTTAACATAGTAAAAATTGAAAAAATATATATTCCTTGAGATCACAAAGAGAAACAAAGAGGTTGTCCTCTGCTTGATGGGAATAAACATACACACATATATATCGAAATTATATATCTGTATATATATTATTTATTTGTTTTGATTATTTATGTCCATCGATTAAATTAATAAGTAGTTGTAGGGAAACAAGGACAATAGCTTATGCAAGTATTTTTTATTTTATGCCAACGTTTCGTCAACTTTGTTGACTTCCTCAGTGCTCAAACAAATTAATTTCTTTGCATATTTGTCATTTTATAAATATTCATTCTTAGCAAACACATATAGGCACAGATTGAAAATATTTCCTATTTATATTTATTTGTTTGAGACTATAGTTTCGAAGCCTTGGCCCTCATCATCGGTCTTTTTAATTATAAATATTATTTTTCATTGGATCAGTATCGCGTGGATATTGAAATTTTTTTCTTCTTTCCCATCTGACTATTCAGCTGGGAAAGAAGAAAAAAAAAATTCAATATCCACGCGATACTGATCCAATGAAAAATAATATTTATAATTAAAAAGACTGATTATGAGGGCCAAGCACTCGAAACTATAGTCTCAAACAAATAAATAATATATATACAGATATATAATTTCGATATATATGTGTGTATGTTTATTTGCATCAAGCAGAGGACAACCTCTTTGTTTCTTTTTGTGAATCAACAACTTTGCTACTCTCGGAAAAACAAAAACTTTTCAATTCTTTGAGATATCGATCAAAAATGTTTTTGATTTCTTTGTTTTCATTTTCTGAATTTAAATACTTTTAACTCCTTTGTTTTAATGGATTCCAATGATAAGAAGTGATAACATCACACTAGATAACTAATTACTGAAAACAATTATTTTTAGAAAAAATACAATTATCTTATTATTTTCTGAAGAATTAACTTAATAAAATAAATAAATGAACGTTTTTATTCCATTAATATGTAATTGATATTTCTTTTAATATCGATCAAATATCTATCTACTTAAAATAAAATAATATATGTTTAAATTTAATTACAAATAATGATTATTATCATCGTGACATAAAACCCCATTTTGTCAAATTTGATTAAGTATTTATATTATTATCAAGATTGAAAAAGCTAAACTACCACTTTTATAAAGAAAACAATCGATATACATATCAAGTTTTTTTTTTAATAAAACATTTGTTGATGATTTTTCAACACTCTTTTGGTAATATTTTTTTACTTTATCATACAGGATATGGCCAAGTATTGTAATCGTGCATGAAAAAACTGTTTTTTCCTTTTTTTTCGAAATATCTCAAAAACGGCTGAAACTATTTTGATTAAAAAATTGAGCGAAACCATGGGATTTCGGTCTGCAAAAAAGCCCTAATAAGTGAAGATCGAAAAAATTATATTTTTTGAGATAATAATTGTTTTGTCAAAATGTCTGTTAGTTAGCTGTGCGTTACCAAATTTTGTGGACGAGCTAGCTCAAAAACTAGTGTGAATATCGAAACCAAATTTCACACGTAGTTTTGGTCCATTGAGATTAAGAGCTGATTAGATTTTGGTGCATATCGACCCAAAATTAAGAGGGTTGGTGGGGGGTGGGTTAAAAATTAAAAATCTAGGCCATTTGAGCAAACTCAACCAAATTTTCTATACATAATCAGTGGGACCCCAGAGAGTCTAAAAATGCAAACTAACCCCCCCCTACATGATTATAAATAATTTTATTAAATATTAAATATATAGGAGGGGCCAGGTTGTATGGTAAAGTCAAGTGGATGGCCATATCAGAACACGTCAGCTTATTTTTTTTATTAATAAAACAAAATCGTGAACAAATAATTTTATTTTCTTCCTAAATTAAGGTGAAAAGTTTTTATAATATAATATATATAATGGAGTGAAAAAAGCAACAACAATAAATAAAGATCTTGGTTATGTTTGTTGAAATTGTTTACTAAAAGTATGGCCGCCGAGATATGATAACTTTTTTTCTCCTCTATTTAATATTTATTTAGTATCTCTGTTCTATTGTGCTTCGATCGTTGTTCTCTGACTTGCTTGCCTCCAAGGGCTTGAAAAGTTTTTTATTTAATACCATAAATATACACACGCATAAAACCACACTTGGCCACTCGTATACCAGTTAAGTCTTTTACTCCCCCCCCCCATTTTGATTTAATTACGCAATACAAATATTTTTCAATGTAGTTAAAAAATTTACTCGGTCATTTCCTTCAATTTGTTTGGATTCATTTCTCTCCCTCCACTGTTCAAGATGTTTTAACTTGTAATGGAGTTGAAAATGGTTTAAAAACGGAATAAGAAATTGATTTATAGTTTGACTCGATCGTTTGGAGAAGATTTGTTTCTCTCCTCCTTTCTCTGTCATTTTGTTTGAACGTCAAGGAATTTAAATACCAAATGAGATAGAGAGAAAGACGAGGAGGATCCGATCAGAATGATACCAAGATGGTCAAACCCTGTCCCTGTGACCTCTCCCTCCGACGAATAAATAAACAGACGAACTTGAAATTAATCTCTAATCTATTCATTTGAAAGTTTATCTTAAATATTATTCATCCTTTGAAAAATATTCAATGTACAAAATGTCTATCAAAAATTAGTTAAAATTTTATAATGATTATAAAACTATAGACGAAATTTTATATCATTTGAACTGAACCATGAGTCATATTCATCGCCCTTAACCTAGATCCGATTTTTTTTTCTAATCAAACTAGTAATTTGTTCAAGGATTTTCTAGTTAAACAAAATTAGTTTTTACTCATTTTACTAAAAAAAAAAATATGTATAAATAGGTAAAATTTTCTATTTATTTAATAAAATTGTAGATAACATGAGATATTCATATAATATTTATAAATTAGAATTACAAATCGAAACGTTAAATGTATTCTTAAGTAAAAATTTCCTATTACACAATGTCACTTTGACGTCAGAAATCTTTTACCAATCCACTCCAAGCTATCCTAACATTTTCACATTTGCATTAAATATTTTTATTCAAATAATAAAGAAAAAAAATCATATTTGTTTTTACTCTATTAAAATTGAAAATATTTTCTATCAAAGATTCTTACATTTTATTTATAATTCAATATATATTTTGTGATTTTGATGATCTACTAAAAATTAAAACAAATAAATTATATTTAAAAAAACTAAAAAACACGCTTCTAAAAAGTATAAAATAATGTAATATGTACTTAATCAAAAAGTGTGGGGCGCAGAAATATGTATTTTTAATTAATTTCGACAAAGTGCCCCACGCTTTTTGATTAAGTACATATTACATTATTATTATTTTATACTTTTTAGAAGCATGTTTTTTAGTTTTTTAAAATATAATTTTTTTTTACTTTTTAGTCGAGGGGTGAACCGCGACCTAAAATCGTGTACACCTACTTCCACTTCCACTTTCCAAGTAGAAGACAATAGATGACAATAGATTTTCTAATTAATTCCAAAGTAATTCCAAAGACGGTGTACACCTAATTCCAATCGCGGTTCATCCCTCGTTTTTAGTCTTAATTATTTTTAAAGAGAAATGTTTGCGGAATTTAACAGAACAAAAGTCACATTGATACATACATATATACATACAGGTGAAGCTAATATAAAGGATGTAAAAAATAACTACCTATAAATGTCCGAAACTACATCTAATTTTGAATACTTAATAATTTATTTTTTTTTTTTTTTTTATGATAATGATGAGGGAAGGAGTTACACCAAAAGGTGCAACCCCTACAGGCGCGGATCCAGGCCTCTGATTTGGGGGGCGATCGCCGGTAGTATAAGATCTACTTTTGATCTCGGAAGTGTGTCACGGTCGAATTGTCCAAGCCGGGGGAGGGGGGGGGTCAGAGACCCCCCCATATAACTTTATTTTCTTCAATTTTAAATATTTAAATTAAAAAAACTTAATTTAAATGATTTGTGATTCTGCCACCTTAAGACAAGTATTCTACTTTAATTTTGAATATTAAAATTAAAATTTTTTATTCAACTCACTCCCAAGATTAAGTTCTACGCTCTTTTTTCTTAAATTTTACTCTACCTCATTTCTTTTCTCTAGATATAACTACTATAAGTATTATTATTTTTCGTATACTTTTTCTTTTTCGAATTTTTCCACTCACTAGAGAATTGGTTAAAAAAATTTAAACTTTTGTTATAAAAAATATACTAAAACTCAAATAGAAATCTGCTATATCTAAATTTCTAAATAAATAAATAAAATATAACTAAAAAACAAAATTGTTTTAAAATTATATTATCACATTTTAATTTAGCTATCTGGTTATAATTTAATTACCGAAAATAATGCGGCTAGAAATTAATCGTTTGAAAAATCACACTTTTTAAGTTTATTATTACAGTCAATCTACTCTTTATTGTGTTTTGTGTATAGTGTAATATTTGATTAAGGCTAAAGGGACTTGAATTAATCGTTTGAAAAAATCGCACTTTTCAGGTTTATAATTACAGTCAATCTACTTTTTATTGTGTTTTGTGTAAAGTGTAATATTTGATTAAGGCTAAAGGGACTTGAATTAATCGTTTGAAAAAATCGCACTTTTCAGGTTTATTATTACAGTCAATCTACTTTTTATTGTGTTTTGTGTAAAGTGTAATATTTGATTAAGGCTAAAGGGACTTGAACTGCTGCAGGAGGTTAAGCCCTCTAACGGTAGATGGCATTGCTGGTAGAGGCTAAAGCTTATAAACTCGAAATTAACTTTTACATTTTATGATTTTGAATAGGTACCTAAAAAATAAATTAAATAAAAAAACCGTTTCAATTTCATTTGATTGAATATAATTTCTCTTGAAATAAATATTGGATTACAATTATACCCAATTAATTAATAAATTATTAAAATAATATTAAAAAAACAAAAAATATAAAAATCAGAAAAAAAAACGTATTAATTTCTACATTTGGCAAAATCATATTTTAACAACAAGTGTGTCAATGGGTTTACATGTGTGTGGGTGGATGGGTGAATTGAATAACAGTGCGTTGGTTTGGCAAAGTGTATTGGTTTTTTCTCTTTTAACTAAACAACTTGAAATAACAAAGTGGTTAAATAAACAAATTGAAAAGAAAAATATTATTTGCTACCTCACTTCTCCTCTATTCACTCTTTTTGTTTTCGTGTATCCATAAAAAAAACACGATAAATAGTAAATTGTTTCATTGCGCTTTAATAAGATGTATTGCGTATTGTAATGATCAATGCAAGGATTGAAAACAATCGAATGATTATTTTTTTTTTGTGAATTGATCATTTTCCGACAAGTTCCTCCCACTCACTTTCCACGGTCATCTCACTCATTCAAGGACTTAAAAGGATATAATGATGATTAGTCAGTAATTCCCTGGTCATATTTGATAAGCGTCCGAAGAGAGGGGAAGTCCCTTTTGAATAGCAATATCCAGAAAGCAGCCTCCAAGTCGTTAAGCCAATCAACTGGAAACTTATTTATCATCCGATGAGGACAGACAGACACTCTAACCGAAACAAAGAGATACTTGTTATTTTCTAATTTATTAATTCTATAAAAAAAAAATGTTTTCCCTTTCAATCAGGCATTGTGAATAAAAAAAAACAATTTTTACTAAATCTTACTAAATTTAAAAAATAAATTAAAATTTTAGTTATTTTAAAACATGGACATTTGTGGGTACTTTAATCACAAGTAAAAATTAAAATTTCATTAAATTACAAAGTGTTTTATAATTCTTTTCAATTCACGTTTAAAAATTCTTTTCACTTATCAGTTGTACTTTTTTTTATATAATATGTATTTATTTTAAAAATTATTTGAATATAGACTCGAAAAGGAAAGGAGCAAATTGACAAAAAAATATACAAATATTTTTCTAAAAAACAAAAACAAAAAACAAATTTAATAATTAATTCCTTACTAGAAACAAGCGGTTTTCAAACTCTCAGCACCCCTTCGCTGTCAAATTGGATAAAAGTCGAACAAGCGCTTTCGCCAACTCTTTTATCCCCATGACCTCCAGAGACTGGAACTCGCTCCCTGTCACCATCTTTCCCGCGACTTATAACCTTCAGCTATTTAAGACCCGTATCCACAGATATCTTCGACCCCCGCCCAGCCCATAAAATTCTTTCTTCTTTTCACGATGGAGGGGCCAACCGAGGCCTTTAGGGGCTGCACCTTTTTGGTGTAACTCCTTCTCTCATCATTTTCATAAAAAAAAAAAATTTGATATTGTAAAAAGTTTTCGAAACGATCATTTTTGAGTAGAAAAACAGAATTAGTAATCCAAACAAGATAAATTAACAAAAAAAGTACTTTTTACTTTTAGGAATTTTCTTTAAATTAGTTAACTTTTTTAAAATTAAACCGGAAATATATTAAATTGAAAGTTTTTTGCCGAGGGTAGTAGAATTTTTATATATTGAAGGAGACAATAAAAGAGTGTCTTCTGCTGGAATTTTAAATTTTATTTATAACGAGACTATAGTTTCGAGGGCTTTGCCCTCTTCATCAGTCTATTATTCACAGGGCAAAGCCCTCGAAACTATAATCATTACATTAATTCCTGTGAATCAATTGTAATAGACTGATGAAGAGGGCAAAGCCCTCGAAACTATAGTCTCGATATAATTAAAATTTATTTAAGGCACTTTAGCGAAAAACTTCAATTGGGGTGCAAAATAATAATATATAAACATTTTCTTTTTTAATTATAAATAATATTAACTATATACTATATAGTTCTTTTGATCGATTTAATCGATGAGCAAACTATTCTGATAGAAAAGTCAAAAGTCAATAAAAAATGTTTATCTATAATTTTTTTCCCCGTGATTGACTCTTGTCGATAATGAATGAGGTCATCACGTGCAAAAATATCAATCATAATAAATCAAATAATTGACAATGAGGCAATGAGGAGCAAATTGGAAGTAATTATTAAAAAAATGTTCAAATTTTATACGTTTTTTTCATACTAATTATCACATTAAGGTTTCTCGGACATTTGGATTAAAAATCTGAATTTTTAATATGTTATTAATCGAAAACAAATACGTATAAAATAATTTTTTGAAAAAGATCTGACGAAGGGTTTTCGTGTAATTAATGATTAAAAATCGGACTTTTAACACTTAGTGAATATTTGGCTGAAAGCACATATTTCGATTAATCTAGCCAAATCGTATGATGAGAAAAAAAACAAGAAACTTTTCTTTATATATGACGCAGGGTTTGGTAAATATTCAAATCTAAATGACCGCAAATATCAGTCCGCTTCACTTAAAAATAAGTAAATCACGTGACTCGTCAAAATGTGTCAACGTCGCATAAGAAAAACGCGTTTGTACCAAACTCTACCAAATTTTGTATACATAATCAGTAGGCCCTCAGACGTTTATTTATTTTACAATGACAATTTTTTTTTTATATATATTTAAAATAGCCGATACTCACATCAAAACATCAACAACTGACACCTAGTAGATGCGCAGTTGCCAGATCTACTTTAGCCAAAAAATACTCGAGTCAAAAGACATTTATTTATTATATTTATTAATTAAATTATTTAATATATCCGATTAAAAATGATGTTAACTAACATCTAAATTAAAATAATTAATGTGTTAAAATTTATAATTTTAGTCGAAAAAAAATTAGATTTTATTTTGATTTGCGGGGTAGTGTCCGAGCAACCTTAACTGGTGTTTTAAAATCTAAAAAAATATAAGATTTTAATTTTAGGCGCAAAATTATCTCCGGTTTAAAAATTAAATAGACTGATTCCAAATACATTAAAGAGAGGGCGTTAGTATTGATTTTCTATCTTTATAAATAAATGTTCGCCACCCTTGCGGCAAGATCGCATCTCTTTTTATTTATTTTGAAATTCACATTATCTAGTTTAATCATTTTCACACCCTTTTAATAATTCTACAACGATATAGGTATATTATAGATTTCTATTGTAAAGATTATAAAAAAATCATATCGTAAATTAGATATTAATAATAATATAATAATCGAATTAATTTTATTATTTATCAGAAATGATTTTTTTAATCTTGAATAATCTATAGATACTATAGAATATTCTGTATACATGAGTTCAATTTTCTTTCTAATGAAAAAAAGGGGAGAGGGGGGTCTTAAATAACATTGACTTGATAGGGGAGAAAGAAGAATCGAGTCGAATAAAATCACAAGAGAAAAGACGAGCGTTGTTCAAGAGCTATTCATTAAATTTGTTATTGGTAAATCTTTTAATAGACACGATTTAATTAATCTTCATTACGATTTTACAATACAATAGGGAAAATGATTAAACATTTCCTTTTAGGGCGAAAGTATACAAGTTTTCTATTTTAAATTTCGATTAACTTAGTATAGTTGGTAATTAGTCCTAAATATGCCATAAAATCCTGTTTTGTTGCGATTACTAATATTAAGTACAAATACTAGGCTAATACCTATTATTGTTGTGGTTTCAGTTTGTCAATTTGCTACAGTATTATATCGCGCGAAATGAGAAATTTGAGATAAGACTAGAGTTGTCAACCGTCCCGCAGGAACCGGGACATTTCATTTCTTTAAGATAGTTCTTTCACAAAAAACAACAACTTGGAATCGAGGGGTGAACCGCGACCTAATATCGTGTACTCCACTTTTATTTCCAAGCAGAAGACAATAGATGAAGGGGCAAATTCCAAAATAATTCCAAAGTCGTGTACACCTAATTCCAATCGCGGTTCACCCCTCGCTTAGAATATAAGTCATTAATATCATAATCAACACAAAGTTAAAATTTGAAGACGATTTACCTCACCAAACATGAAATAATTGCAATTAAACATATGGTAGATTGAGAAAGGGTGGGAAAATTATCATTTTATTTTTTTTTATTAAAGGACTTTCATCATCTTGATGAAAAACTAATATTTGTTAGAATAATATATTCGGAGTAACTTAAAAAAATTTAAATTATTTACCTCCTAGTTCTTATAAAAAATAATAAAAAAAAATATTTGGGCGATTATTTTTAGTGGAGGGGATATAAGATCAATGGCTTGGAAACGATCCATTCATAAAGGGGATATAGTAGTCTGAGAAGTACAGTCATGTTAAAAAAACATAACCTAAAATTTTAGCACCGTTCATATTTATAGAGTGGTTACGAGCCTAAAACTTTTTATTTGGATTGTCGCGAATGAACCCCCTAAAAGAGGCATACGGGACGCTATAATTGTCCCGTTAAACTCCGGTGAAAATTTAATTTGCTACTTCCAATTCGATTTTTAAATAAAGATTTACGAATCTATACCAAAACAACTCTACTATTAAACTTTCACTCTTTCAATGTTACTGGAAATTTCATGCTACTTATACTTAAATCATAATTTGCTGTGTATTTATTATAATTTAATCTACGCTACTATATAAAGAAGACAAATATTTTCATTTGTTTGATTAGGTTATATAAATTATTAACCTTATATGAATATAGCACTCGATGCGCTTTTAACCCCTCAATAATAAAAAATTCCAGTTTCTAATAAATACGTATTAGTATTACTTTGATTAGTTATGTCCATCGATTAAGTTATTATCGGGAAATAAGGACTATATTTTTTATGCAGATAATTTATATTTTATTGCCAACGTTTCATCAACTTTGTTGACTTCTTCAGGGCTCAAAATAGTTAACTTCCCTGCAAATTTGTCATTTTTATAATTTTGATACATTTGATGGCTGTATATATATGTATATAATTGCGTATTGGAGAGGGATTCAGCCAATGGGTAGCCTCTGCTGAATGAAAAACTCCCAATTATGGAAAACTTTTCGGCTTTAATTCAATAATGCCATCATCAGTTCCTAAGAGTTGATGACCATCGAGGAATATCATCATGCTCGGACACCTTATACACAAATATGGCGCTTGTCTTCGGAGACTCATCAACTCTTAGGAACTGATGATGGCATTATTGAATTAAAGCCGAAACTTTTTTCATAATTGGGAGTTTTTGTTCGGCAGAGGCTGCCCATTGGCTGAATCCCTCTCCATTACTTAATTATTTTTTATAATTTACTAAGAAAGAATTATAAAAATGACAAATATGCAGGGAAGATAATTATTTTGATCCTGAAGAAGTCAACAATGTTGATGAAGCGTTGGCAATAAAATATAAATTATCTGCATGAAAAATTTAGTCTTTATTTCCCGATAACAACTTTAATAATTAGTATTACTTGGAATGTTTACGTGTATTCTCAAATTCGCGCAAAGGATTGACGTACCTAGTTTTCCTCAAATTATTATTATAGCGATGAGTATTGCAATTACTTTTCCTGTAAATTAATTTAAACTAAAAGGTAAAAATAATCTACACCGAAACTCCGGGTTTCTCGATTCTCCAACATTTCCCATAAAACGTCAAATTGATTGGCGAAGGTACCGGTGTGCCCTTATGGCAATTATGTTTCACCTCCTCTGCCTGGCACTCCCTTCTTATTTCTTGTCCCCCCCCCTCTTTCTCCCCTCCCCTCTCCTTATTTTCTTCTTCTTATCTCGCTCCCTTGAAAGCACGCTCTCGCTCTTCTCTTCTTCTTGGTGTATGCGTCAAATTGTAATCGAAAGGCGACGAAACTTTCAGAAAGGAAAGAAGACGAAGTAAAAAAAAAATATGTACCGTCTTCGCTGTCGTCGTTCCTCCCCCTTTTCTCTTTTTACCATATTGGCTCTCGAAAAACCACTTTTGTATTTCAAATAAGATAAACAACTAATTGGCTTGAAAAAAAAACAACCACCTAAACAATTTCAATGGAATAATATAAGCAAATATTGATCTAAGTCAGCTGTTCGCAACTTTATACCCTTCTAAACATGTTGCATATTTTTGGAACCCATATTAATTAGGGAACTGCGGGTCAGTGGTTAGAATGTCGGGCCGCTGGCCTGAAATACGGTTGTTCGAGACCGAGTCTCTGCAGATATTTGCAGTCGCCTCTTCTTGGAAAGCAATGGCAACCTACCAAGAGTATAATTGCCTAGTAACATCTCCAAACTAGCCGTTCGTAACCAGCATTAAAAAGTAGGTCCAGTATATCTGTGTAAAAACAGCTAAACACACTCAGCACAGGTATATGTGGGGAGGAGCCAAAACGTCAGGGAGACTTGATATGGCACTTCAAGTAGAAGAAGAATAAATGCAATATATTGTTGTACCTAGGTATTTCTTTGTATAAAATTAGTGAATTTCACACAGTCCCAAAAATTTTTGGCCGAACCCTTAAGATTTCGCGGAACACCAGTAGGGAACCGCTGATCTAAGTGAAATTAGGCGGATCTAGGGGAGGGCGCACGTGCCCTTCCAGACAGAGGTTTCACTTACTCGATTAGATATAGAAAATTCGTTTTGTTGTTTTGGTGTTATAACAGGCTTATAATAAGCGTCTTTCCAGCAACTTATAACCTTCTATCTTCACGATACAAGGGTCCACCGCGGTTCCTACCCAATCCCTAAATCTCTTCTTATCTTCACGATACAAAAGTCCACCGCGGACTTCTGAGGTTGTACCTTCTTGCTGCAAATTTCTTCTTGTCTCAATATGTAGTCCGCGGTGGACCCTTGTATCGCGAAGACAAGAGATTTAGGGATTGGGTAGAGGATACCTTCGACTCTTACCCAATACCTAAATCTCTTCTTATCTTCACGATACAAGGGCCAACCTCGGACTACAGAGGCAGCACCTTCTTGGTGCAACTTCTTCTTGTACCAATATCATTATAAAAAATAAGTTAGCCACATAACAAACATAATAACAGATAAAATATTTCTAATAAATTAAAAGACTGATGATAGAGGTCAAATCTTTCGAAAAAATTTAGTATTAATATATTATATATATATGTATAATTTGAAATTAACGCCAAAAGGACAAAGCGCGGAACGCCCTCAGAAGGAGACGAGAAGAATCAAATATCTAACCTTAACATGTCTTTTTGATATCGTTTTATAATACCTTTATAGCATTCTATTAGAGTCTTATAAGAATTCGCTCTTCATAATAGAAATAATTGTAACACTGTAAATATATTATTATTCTAAATTATAATTTAGAATAAATAAAAAAGGAACAGTGAATTTTGATTCTTCCGCATAGGTAATTAATCATGTTCATTTCAAACAATATTCGCATTATATGCTAAATAATATTTCTGACAACCATATTCTTCTTTATAGCTGAATCAATCTTTAATTACCTGTCAAAGCCCCTGGGAGAGGAATAGACATTATTTCTTAAATCCAAAAATTCACTCCTGCACAAGATGACAACAAGGGTTATAATCCATGCTGAAGAAAATTCAACAGGATGGCATTTCAGTTTATTCTATCAAAGCAGCGGAGGACCAAACAACTTGTAAAATTCCTAAAGAATTCAAGAGATGAAAAATCGCATCAAGAAATCATTAGCCTTAAGTGCATCTAAAGCAGCAATTAAAGGTATGTCAAAATCTGGAAACTTCGCAAACATAAAATTAACATGGGCGCCTGAGATAAAAATCGATCATACCATGGATAAAGATGAAAACTTCATTTTCAAAAGGCTGTTTATTGGAAGAAGTAAATAATGAATCCATTAACACGCCCAAAAATAGTGAAACAGAAGTCGATGAAAATATTAATGCGCCACATACGCACTCGAAAAAAGTTTAATTTAGAAATATTCTATGGCGGGAGATCAAGATGCAAATGAATGGATAAATTCGTTTGAAAAAATGTATTAGAAACAATATAATAAATCTATGGAGATTAAAAATACAAGCGTTAAAATATTTCTTAAAATGGAACGCCTAAAAAATTGGTACGACCTAAAATTTAAAAAATTTGAGCATGATGCCTGGCCGAAGGCCGAGTTCGTTCAATTACTACTAGTTTTTACAAAAAGAGGATGGTCTCAAATAAGATACGCCTATAAATATGAACATATGAACTGGCTCATTTGTAGACTATGCAATTAAAAAAAGAAAAATTGCTCAATTGATGCTGATTTCAAGAAATGCCAGAAAAAACAGAATAAATCTTACTTAGTAATTGGATTTCAGAAATTAAGATTCAAAGCAATTGGAAAGATTAGAAATAAAAAGAACAGATTACTTAATAAGACTTTGCAAGTTAGATTCAAGAGAATTCCTATATTGGCAAAACAAATATAAAGAGAAAACTCACATGCGCTAGAAAAAAGAAAGAGTGATTATAAGCAAAATAGAAGAAAAAAACCTTGCTTTCAATTAGAAAAATTAGGAGAAAGCAAAATAGATATCACCCAATAAATCTATGCTTTAATAAAAAAAAGATATGCTGAAATTGCAGAAACATTATTAAATGAAAATATTATCGAAAATGAAAACTAGAAAGTGGAGAAGAAAAAAACTAAGTAGGCCCCACAGATTTATACCATTAATAATTTTTAAAAATTAAAATAGGCAAAAATAAAGAAGTCAAGGCGGTCTATGATACTGGATCAAACACATCCTGTGGCAAGCAGTAAGTCAATTGATGAACTAAAGAAAAATAGAGAAAAGGATAAATTTTTTTTTCAAAACTCTAAACGGTATAAATCCTGTGAATGGGCAAACAAAATTAGAATTACAAATAGGTAATATAACAGATTCATTAAATGTATATGTAATTAAGAATGATAATTTTTCGTATGATTTATTATTGGAGCTAGATGCCAATTAAAAAATTCAAGTTAATACAAGACGAGAATTTTACAAATATTACAAAAAAACGTCTCCTGAGAATAATAAAATTACATTAAATAAAGAAGATGATAGAAGATAAAAAAGTTAGATAAAAACTTAAATAAAAAAGAAAAATGAAATAGTTTTATACATAAACAATGAAAATAGTAAAAAGAAGAGATAAAAGAATACACGATATCATATATTGGGGAAAACTGCAACAATAAAATAGAGAAAGACTATGAATTTGGCAATGGCCAATATGTACTTTAACAGACCACTTAGAATTAGAAAGAATATGAAACTTATTTGAATCATTTAAATAAAGATAATAGAAAAAGATTATGAATATATTAGAAAAGAATAAATCAGCATTTGCCAAAGATAAATATGATGTCGGAAGAGTAAAAATGCAGAAGCTAAAATAGATTAAAAGAACATAAATACGTATACAAAAACCCTTATGGTGTTCAATTTCGAAATAAGAAAGTTGATGCTCAAGTAGAAAAACTTTTACAATCGTCATTAATTGAGGATCAAGTTCGCCATTTGCGGCGCCTGTCACCATGGTTTTCAAAAGGATGAGGGTAGTAAAACCACGTTTTGTGTTGACTATCGAGGTATAAACTCCTTATTAGTTACTTCAGAAATACATCCGCTTTCCACGTATAGAAGATATATGTCAAAGCAGGAGACCTGTAACTGGTTCTCAGCGTTTGACATAAATTCTGCGTTTTGGTCAATTTCGATCAGAGATAAAGAACAAGGAAAAGCTTGGTTTTATTCTCAAAGCGGCCACTACCAATGGAATGTTTTGCCGTTTGGACTAAAATTGTCAAGTAGTGTTTTTAAAGGATACCTTGAAATTGTATTAGGAGAAACAACCTGAGTAACTTTTGTATAAGTATATAGATGATCATCTGGTATTCTCAGAAACATTTGAAGAACACCTAAGGCATATTCAACTGATAATTGAAACAATGAAGAGAGAAGGTTTTAAATTGAAATTATCTAAATGCAATTTGGTAAAGAATTCAGTAAAATACCTAGGGCATATTATTGAAAGAAGCAAAGTAAGACCATATAATGATAACTCAATATCAATTAAAAAGTTTGAACAACCAAAAATAAAAAGAATGTGAACTAATTTTTAGGAAAAATAAACTTTTACCACAGATGATAAATTCAGTGAAGTTGTTAGAGCACTTCACAGACTTCTTAGGAAAGATATCAAAATTTGAATGGGACAATGATTGCCAAATAGCTTTCGATAAAGTCAAGGACTCCTTTACTCAGTCCTATTCTATTGATTTATAATCCAGAAAAGGAAGTCTTCATATATACAGATGCATCAGGAGGAGTTGGGGCTGTGTTAAAACAAGCAGACGATGAAGGATTTCTCACCCAGTGGCCTACTTCTCGAAAAAGCTAAATCCGACACAAAAAAAGGAAAGCTGATATTTTTGGAATGTCTGGCCATTAAAGAAGCCATTGTCTACTGGCAACACTGGCTGCTCGATCGAAACTTCCACTGTAATCACAGACCCACAAGCCGCTGGGAAAGTCTGAAAGTAAAGGCAGAACGGATGAACCATTGGGGGACTAATCTTCTATCTTTCACAATACTCATTCAAAATTATATACGAGCCCGGAAAAACAAACATAGAGGCGGATGCTCTATCAGGAAATCGGTGCTGGAAAGTTTTGAAAATGAAGAAGATGTACTAAAAGTAGTAAACATGGTTACAATGGAGGACATCGTAAATGATCAAGCAGAAAATAAAAATGAACTGGAAGCACTTCGAAGAATGTAGTAAAGAAAGGAAATATCATGTTTTTAAAAAATCTAAATAAAAGAACAAGGATATATGTTTCGGAAATGTTTGGAGAAAAATTAATAAATAAAATCCACGAATTCATATGGACGCATATTGGAATGCAGCACTTGTTACGTAACATCAGACCGCAATACTATTTTAAGAATGCGGACGCCATGGTAGAAAGATTTTGGCAAACAATGCAATGACTGTATCGAAGGCAAACCTCGAAGAAGAGGCAGAATATTAGGAGAATCCTTCGCAATTAGGACCGGCGACCAGGCCATAATCAAGATAATGTCGAATTGACACAATCGGAGGATTTACAGGGTACAACTCTAAAAAAAAATACATGCATATTTTTAGTAGAATCCCTTCACAGAGATTTGTTTTTGGTTCAACATCCACGACACAAACAGCCAAAGATTTCATAAAAGGCTAATAGAACCCATCCCGAAAAAGAACAAAATAGACACACTGCTCGAGGGATCAGTACGCGGGAATAAACTCTAGAGAATTCAAAGAATATTTAAAAGAAAAAGAACATAAAAATGATATTCACGTGTACTGACTGTCCAGAATCAAACGGGCTAAATGAAAGGCTAAATCAATCTATAACTAACAGATTAAGAGTGAAGATAAACAGTGAGAAGAATAAAAAAAGATCATGGGCAATAATAGCAGAGGAATGTATAGAAGAATACAATAAAACAACACACTCCATAACAAGATTTCCACCAGCATATCTGCTCCGAGGAGAAAGATCGGAGATCGATTCCGGAAAGTCTGCAGGCAGAAGAAAACTTAGAAGAAAACAGTAAAAAGGCACTGGAAAACTCCATTAAAAATTTCGAGGTAAATGCAAAAAGATTAAGCAAAAACAGAAAAGAACATACGTTTAAGAAGAATGATTTGGTTTATATAGAAATGGGAAACAAGTTAAACAGAAGAAAACTAGACAAAGTAAGGAGAGGTCCATACAAAATAATTCAAAGAATTTCAAATTCAGTTTACAGTAAACCTGGCAAAAAAATTAAAAAACGCACACTATTTCATATCAAGAAATTGCTTCCTTATCTCCGCAGTGCGGAAGAAAATCTGGGGGGGAGATGTAAATTTGAAATTAACGCCAAAAGGACAAAGCACGGAACGCCCTCAGAAGGAGACGAGAAGAATCAAATATCTAACCTTAACATGTCTTTTTGATATCATTTTATAATATAGCATTATATAGAGTCTTATAAGAATTTAATATTATAATAGAAATAATTGTAACACTGTAAATATATTATTATTCTAAATTATATTTAGAATAAATAAAGGACATTGAATTTTGATTCTTCTTTATAGGTAATTAATCATGTTCATTCAAACAATATTGTATTATATATGTAAATAATATTTCTGACAATATATTCTTCTTTATAGCTGAATCAATCTTTAATTACCTGTCAAAACCCCACGGGAAGAATAAACATTATTACATATATATATTATATATTAATATATGTATATATATCGTCGCTGATCTTATAAGACCTCGTAAGTCCGATTTTTGGTTAAATACGTATTATACGTTTATACCAACCAACTTTTCACAGCGCATCTGTCTATTGAAACCTTATTACTCTATTCCAATTTAATTTGCGATTCGGAGAAATAATAAATATTGCATTCTATTTGAATGTATTATTGTTTTAAATGTTTTTTTTTGTTTTCTGGCAAACAATGAATTTAGGACTTTCGAGGTTTTGTAAGATCAGCGACGATATTATGTATTTGTTTATTTGCATTTATTTATAAGCAGAAGACAACCTCATTGATTTCTCCTTATGAATCAAGAACTCTACTATTCTCGGCAAAAGAAAACCTTTTTAATTAAAATATTATTGTAGGTATCTAATAATAAAGTAGCATATATCCTAAAACTACAGGAAAAAATCCTTGATCCTCCCCTGTAAATGAGCATGACAAGGTGGCTCCTTAATGAATTAATTGCACCCTGTTGGCTTGTGCAAAGGTTTCTCTCCTCTGAGTTAGTGGGATCTTTATTAGGTTCCTATCCGGTGTCTGGCCCATCAGGTAGAACTTGGTCGGCACGCGTCTTAATAACAGACTACCTTTACCTACCTACCATTCTAATGCCCTAAAAAAAAATACAACCGACACCCCAAACTCTTTCAGACATTAAAATATTTCAGTTATCTGACTGAAAATTCTTTTCCAATATCATATTTAATTATATAAGATTAAAAAAATACTTTAAAACTCGGATTACTGTAATTATCTAAAGCCAATCTCACGTTAAAGTACTTTCTATGCGATGTTGCAAAATTTGTCAAATAGCAAGTTTTTTTTTTTCAATTTAATTCTTAAAGAATGTTTTAGTTTGGTGCAGAACGAAATTCTTTAACAGTGTGAGAGAAAAAAATCTCATGCTAGACCACCTAGAATTTTACTTCCCATTAAAAACGGCAACGCTGTACAAATTGACAAGGATAGACTTATGCCATGAATCCGAAGCATGCGAATTATATTTATATACCTATAACTGAATATGCCATTCTTTCTTGAAACAAAAATGATCCTATTTTTTAAAATTGTAAACTTATATTATAACTGTATCGGATGATAAAAAATTTTCAGGGATTTACTTATACTATTAAAAAAAAGCAAAAATCAAAAACAAAATATTATTCAAATAAAATCTTATTAAAAATAAAATTTACCTTAAATATCTCAAAATAAATATAGTTTACACCCAGGCCCTTATAATCCTGGCTCACTTACAAGCGAATTGCAATTTGTTGGGTGTAAATCGGGTCAATACCGTTTCATGTCGATCCATTTCAATCCTGTTTGCTAAGCCGATAAAGTAGCTAGCGGAATCAGTGATGTGTTATTATGCAGAAAGAAGACTAAATGCAAAAGAGAATAAATTATTGTCTATTACTGAATAATTACAAGACAATAATTTAATCATTTTATAACAAATAATGCAAATTATTATTCTACATTAAAATAATAACGTCCATTTTGTCAAATTTAAAGGTTATATTTCTAAAAAGTAGCTAGCGGAATCAGAATTGTGTTATTATGCGGAAAAAAGTTTAAATGCAAAAGAGAATAAAAAATTGTCTGTTATTGAAGATCTAATAATTATAAGACAATAATTTAATAATCATTTTATAACAAATAATGCAAATTATTATTCTACATTAAAATAATAACTTCCATTTTGCCAAATTTATAGGTTACTTACTAAGTTGCTAATTCGGGCATTTTACTTTCATACGACCCTTATTTAGGTATAAGATAAATCATGTATAAACCTTCTCCTAAATCGAGTTACAACCGGGATTGGAGTCCTGGGTGTAAACTAAACCATAAAAGGATACGTATAATTTTATTAACAGCTTGTCGTTGTTGTTTTGTGTAATTACTGTTTAAACCTACAATCCGGATATGTTTAAAAGATTAATAAATCGCCTGTTTTATTTATTTATTTTTTTTATAATGAGATATTTTAATCCTAATTACAATTTCATTTTTCATGTCATTCATTTTTTTCTCTCTCTCTATTTTTACCTTGTCATGCGATAAAATATTTCAAATCGTGAAACGATATTGTGTTTGCATGACTTCTCGGTTGACTTTTGCAGATTTGCATTTCGCTTCGGTGTCTAATTAATAATAATAATAAAAAAAAAACTACTAGAAACAAATTAAAAACTTTATAAAGATTTTTGCCAATCAATAGATAAACGATTTTTTGTTTCTAAAACGAGTCTCACATCCAACACCTGTTAAATTGCATTCAGGGAATCAAGAATCCTCGAAACAAGAGAAGAAAATTATAACGAATAAAAAAAAATTGCAAATTTCAACAAACTAACGGTTTTACTACTAATTTAACGACTTACATTAATAATTATTATAAATGAGTATAATCTGTTTATTTTAATTATATTGAAGAGCCGATGAAGACGACTTGAACTTTAATTACAGGTTAATCATAAGATAGAATATATTTTCAATAGATGAAAATTAATATTTTCGCATATGAAAATATATATGATTTTATATGAAACTAGATGCGTTTAAAATATGAAAATGTAAAACTTGCAAACTAACATTAAAATTAAGATGAACATTTTTCTAATTATTTAATCTATTTAAAAAATAAAAAATAATCTATAAGTATTTTAATATTTTTTTGTAATATTAAAAGATACATAAATATATATTTTTTAATTAAAAAATAAATAAATAGAAAAATATTCATAGTCTCTCTCTCATATGAGTTATGTTTGCCATATATAAAAATGGTGGCCTGCTTAATTTAGTTAAAAACGACAGCTATTCTATTCTATATTAGAACCTTGGAAAATATAGAAATCGGTTCAAAACTAAATTCTTTAAATATTTCTATTAACCATCAATATTCATTTCTTTTATTCTCCAATAAATAACCATTTTACAACCCTTAAATCAATTAGATTAGAAAGACAATTTAATATAATTATTTAATGGATAATAAATTATTAGATAAAAAGAGTTTTGAAAGTTTTTTTTCTCGGCTATCTTCAGAAATAAAAGACAATCTTTTTGAAATTGGAATTCCAAGTCGAAAGAGAATGAAGTTAGCATAAGTTGTTATTGCTTTTGGCGAGCTTCGATCCTAAGTTTTTTTTGCCTCAGCAGATAAATGTATCCGATCCTTGAACACGCTTTTTCTTTACCATGACTCTCAAATAGCTAATGATGTTTTTTTAATTTTCTACCGCGATTAGCCATTTTTATCAATCAAACGATTAAATTATGTATCTAGATATAAATAGTAAATAGTTGAACGACCTCATTGAATGAATCATATTTGAACTATCTCGCAAAATATTCGATTGACTGAATTATTGTATTTAAGGCTATAATAAGGAAATGATTTCTAAAGGAAACATTGAAAGAGGTGGTTGCTAACTTAAAAGAACTTTGCTTATATATTATGAATTTAAAAGATTTCAGTCTTATAAGAAGCATTAGGTAATCAGTCGAATGACAATAAAACGATATTTGTTATAAATTTATTATTAACTATTAAAATATTAACCCCGTGTCCAAATGTATAAATTTTTCAAAGTTTTTGACAAAACAAATCATTGGAAAATTCCTCAAATGATAAGCTATCTTCACTGTTGATATTTACTGAAGTTAACTCCATTGTTTATATTTTCTGGAGTTTGATTGTATATATCTTCCAGAGCTGACTTCATTGTTTCATCTACTTGAGTTAACTTCACTGTTTATATTTACAATATATAAACCTCTATATCTAAATAACTTTCAATTAATAATATCACTAAGTCGAAACTTTTAATATAAAAGCTGCATAAAATTTTACTCAGCTTAGGAATTCATGATTTAATATTCATTCTAAAAAATTGAAATAAAAAAAAGTTGGTTCATCTGATCAAGCTAAAATCTTATATTAAAAAAAATACATTCAATAAAACATTCCATTAGTTTTGTGAGTAGCTAAATAGTACATAATGAAAAATCTATTTCAATTTGTAGCTAATAAATTAGATTCCGGAAGAAATCTATCTTCCCATATTTTAAACCTTTCTCTTTGGCAAAATTCTCTCTTCCTCTTCTTCTGAAATAATATATTACAATAAAGTAGGCTGTCATCGGGTTCTCTATCGAGGAATAAATAAATTTACACCGATTATCGGTTAAATTGATCAATATTTGCTTGCCTTATCGGTTTACGATTGACTAACTAACACATGGCTGACGTTACGTTTCGGAGCTTCTTTATTTAGTAATGATTATCTTAACAAAAAATCGAATAAGAAAGTGTTAATGAGTGGGGGGGGGGGGGGTCTTTTGTTTGATGATGCAAGCAAGGCTTGAGGTGGAAGCCAAGGACACTGAATACTATAAAAGTGTAATTCGAAGTTATTTTATGTGAAGGATTGTTTTCATTAGAGAACAATTGTGTTGACACGTGAACATTATATACTACAAAATATATGAAAGTTAGAATAGATTAGAGTTCATTCAAATGATAAATAAATCCGAACGTATAAAGGCCAATTGAATTTTGTATTGTCCAATTTCTCAATGGTTATTATCAATTAATTTGTTAGTATAGGACAATCCGGAATTGTAGACTTAAATTGTTCTCAGAGACCGGTTTTGTTTTGATGGACTGCAGGTTTTATGGTTGAGAAGCGCATCTTAGGAAATGCAAAAATTAGGTCATTGAACTCGTCGCGTAAACACCAGCCAATGGAGAAATCTATTTATTGTTTTTGCGTAAAATATTACATGAAATGTTTGTTGTTTTCATTGGTTTTATTTAATAAATAAGAAGAGTAGTTAAACAACGGATCATAAAGCGATTAAACAACGAAACAATCAGATTCTAATTTTACAAGTGAAAGTTTAAGATATTTGTAGCTGATCTTGGTAACGATTAAGTTTATATGATCAATTCCTATCGAAATTACTAATTTTATTTATATATTTAACATAAAAATTAAAATTACTAGTCTTTTTAAATGACTTGGATTTGATTACCATTTATATTAGATTAGGTTAATCATGGGTTACGATTTTTTTCTTTTTAATTATTATTTATTCCTATCATCATTATAAATATTGTCATTAGTCAAATTGTATTGTCGACTACAAAAGTTAGGTTACATTTTTTAAAATAGATACATTATAATCAAAATTTGTATATAATATCTAGTTTATTCTTTCTTTTTTAATAAATAAAAAGTAACCCTTCAAATATGGAATAGGTTTTTTTAATAAAAAACAAAACAAAATCTTTTTATTCATTTCAATGCCTTCAAATATCGTTAACCTTTCAAAAAATTGTAACGAATGTTTACTAAAACTTTAATCATTCCAATGTAAACTAACCAGCGATAGAATAACATTTCGTGATGATTCGTCAATTACTTTATCCGGTTCGTTTTCTATACACATACACATTCAATAAACAAACGAATTAAAAAAATGAAAAATAGTCGTCGACGCTATTTACTTAGTATCATTGCAATTCAGATTTTAATCAATTCAAGCTTGTTGCTTCAAAAATTAATAAAATATTGCCCTTAGGGTGTTGAGAACAGAATACCTGACTTAGAAAGAATCGTCTATTGAAATAAACATTAAAAGACAGGTTGTGGTCAGAGAGGGCTAATCATAATCGTGTATCAACTTTTATAAATATTCCATTGACAGCGGAGGCTCCTCTCTATTTCATTGAAAGAAATTTCTTTTAAGCTCGAGCAGAAAAAAAGGCAAGAGAAAGTTGATAGAAGCGAAGGAGAGGGCTAAAACGATTACACAATTAACGCCAAGTGCTTTGAGGCGAGGCGAAGGGCGTCTCGAAGGGAAATAGGGTTGCTTTTACACTTTCGTACAATTGCCAATCCGGGAAAAGATTCCACCAGTTATTTATTAGACGCTGCGATTTGTTGTTGTTGATGATGATGGGTTTTTCCCATTCCGTCCATACACTGCTTAGATTATTAAAAAATTTATTCAATTTTCTATTAGAATTTCTAAACCCCTTAATAAGCCATACAGCACTGGTGGCCAACCTATGGCGCATGCGCCAAACCTGGCGAATTTCATCATAAAATTTCTCAAGTACCCAAAGCCCATATTGCTGATTATTTGCTTCTTTTCCTTTTATTATAGAACTAGAAAAGGTGCTTGAGTTGTATTGCGCATAACAACTCCTATGCGAAAAAATTGGATCATGTTGTCGTGTAGATTCTAAAGGCTGATGCACACGAGGCTTTTTCTGCTACTTGCTCCTAACTTGTTCGCCCTTCTTGCAATTTGAAGCTAGTTCAGTCAGGCTGATTTTTCGCCTGTTGGGTTCACTCTGAGCTTTTTCATAAATTAATTCAAGTTGGCCGGCTAGGTTGCGCGCGCAAGTGTCAGTCCAGAGAATGAATGCATATAAACACTGCTCATCTTTAAAGGCATCAATTAATATTTCAATTTGTTCTTGAGTCCTCTTTTGGAATTTGGAAGGCATATTCTCTTTATTCATTGCAGTAAAGAGTTGAACATTGAGAAACAAAATATCAGCTGTTCTGTGATATCAGCTGATATATTCTGACTATTCCCATATCACCCATGTGATAAAATAATGATTTCCGATTGGCTTCTACTACAAGCTAGTAAGTAGCTTAATTTTTTTTTAGAACATGGTCTAACCAAGCATGCTAGTAAAACAGTCCGGAGTGACGTCATTTCGACCCCTTCATGCCTCCAAATTTACAGTTAGTCGAACAAGTAAGCAACAAGTAAGAGAAAAAGCTCCGACTGAACCGGCCTTAAAACTACTTACTCTCAGGCAAAAACTTTTTTATTCACCTCCAATTTTCCACTGAAGAATTTATTTATAATTATTTTAATGAATTCTTAAATTACTATTATTATAGCTCGGCGCGATTATCCATACACAGTGCCACTTCATCCTATTTTAAATGGAACAGTGCACACGAGCGTTACCGCCTCAATCACTCGCATCTAGGTAATTTTTTGACAATTTTTAAAAAAATGAAACACTTTTTCTTGATTTAGAAAAATGTTGGACTAAGCACTAAGGTTAACGGATCATATAAATAAGTGTAGACTCAACACTTAAAATCAATAAGATTGATATTAATTAAAAGTGAAACGTCGCTATTGATAATGCCGACTTATTTATTGATATATGATCCTTTACTCTCTTAAAAATCCATAATTTAATTTCTAAAATATATTCCACAAAGACTGACACATTATAGCTTTAAACAACGGAAACCCCCGAGTAGAAAATCACCCGTTATATTTACTACTAGTAACTGTATTCGCTTAAAAATAAATAACATAAAAAAATCGAAAAATAAAACTTTAAAAAACAAAGTAAACTTCTTTGAGAAAGTGCATCTGAAACGTCCCACATCTAATAAAATAAATGAATTAAAAACAACTAATCGCAAAAATCTTCTTACTAAAATTCAATTTTATTTAAAGCCCTTACTAATAAATTTAATCAGACTTTTCCTTAAATTATAAAAAATTAAAAGAAAAAAAAATAGGTCACTTTTTTCTCCCTAATGAATTATCATTTAATTTGATTTGGTAAGTTATCTTCTAAGATTTTTTCTGAGTCTCACATATTTTAGTTGAAAATCGTTTTCATGGAAATAACATGAATATTCTCTTGGTTAGTTTTTTTAAGAAAACAAAAAAAAAAACCATCGATTCGAGATCCCTCATTTCGTTGGAAAGTTCATAATTTCTAAATTCTAATGAAAACCATTTGCGTTGAATAAAGCGAATTCTCTCTCCATTCCATCAATGTTCATTCTAAATCGGGGGCGAGAAAACAAAACGAAATTCCATAATTTTATCATCAGTTTACTCGATCATAATAGTTGACTGAGTTGCGTGTCAAAGGGCTCGAATACGTGCGCGTAGTAGTAATCTAGTAGTGGCGCTCAAGTTGAGGGAGGGCATGCCCGGTCGAGTGGTGGGGGTTGGCTGCTGGCCAAGGCGAGCCCCTTAGCCCCCACCACCCAGCCGACGCGTCGTCGACTGGTTATGGAAATGACTTAAGGGGAGGCAGGCTGAGAAAGAGGGGAGGTGACTACTAACCACACCGACACATTCACACAAAGACATTTACACGGCTGAAGAGACCCACTGGAAAGGAAAGCCGGCTCTACATTACTACATATTTCTTGATTATCATCTTAAACCGTACTGCTTAAGACAAGGGCCTTTCAATTATTCATCCCCCCACCGATATGCTTACTATAATTCTAAGATATCATAATGGATCTATTTTCTTTTCAAACAAAAACGAAACTTTATATACGCACAGTACTTTATTCTGAACACTTTAAAATAAATAGATACCTTTAACTTTTTAAAAATGTATAGGAAAACAAAAATGCCTAATCTCGAAACTGCTCTTTTTAACCGACTTTGAATAAAAGGAGGAGGTTATCAATTCATAGGAATGTCTGTTTTTTATGTTTGTTCATTTATTTCTCTTTACCATGTTGATCGATTTGCATGATTTTTTTGCATTGGGTTCAGTCGCGTACCCGATTGGTCCCGTTTTTTTTTCATTGGTATTGGACCTTTTTTGTTATGTATGTTCACGCATAACTTATTTGTTTATAGACCGATTTCGATGATTCTTTTTTTACATGCCTTATATTAGCTTTGCTTGTATCTATCTATCAATGTGACTTTTGTTCGGTTAAATTCCGCAAACATTTCTCTATAAAAATAATTGTTTTTCTACTCAATTTAAATGAAATTATATAAAAATAAATACATTTCATTCTGTTAAATTCCGCAAATTTTTCTCTATAAAAATAATTAAGACTAAAAAGTAAAAAAAAAAAAATATATTTAAAAAAAATTAAAAAAACATGTTTCTAAAAAGTACAAAAGAAGGTAATACTTAATCAAAAAGCGTGGGGCACTTTGTCGAAATAAATTAAAATTACAAGCTTTTGCGCCCCACGCTTTTGATTAAGTATTATATTATTTTGTATTTTTTAGAAGCATGTTTTTTAGTTTTTTTAAAATATTATTAACCAACCACAAAAATCAAATTTACATTTTATTTATATGTAGACGTATGAAGATATATTATTAAGTGTCTGAAGCAAGTGATGCTCGGTAACTTTTTGCCTCTAAATAGCTTAAATTTCAAATTTCAAGGCTCTGCGACTTACTGAAGTCGAGATATGAACGATTAAAATATTTATTTTGCGACATGACTAATTTACACCCCCTTCCTTTATTTCAATCGGATTAAAATTTGTCCATGACTAATACCTCATGAGACTTGATAAGTTAACCAATTTTTAGCGAAATCGTTAGATTGAAGGAGACAATAAAAGAAGTGTGTCTTGTACTGGAATTATATTTTATTATATTTATTTATAACGAAACTATAGTCTCGTTATAAATAAATAAAATTTATAATTCCAGCAGAAGACACACTCTTTTATTGTCTCCTTCACTAAAAATTCTGCTACTCTCGGCAAAAACTTTCAATTTGAAATCGTTAGAGCCGTTTTCGAGAAACCGATTCTATATATATACAAGAATTGCTCGTTTAATCGAACTTTCCGGATTCAAAGGAGTTGTCTTCATTTTCAGCCTACGAAAAATATTTCTCACGAACATTCACTAGTGGTTTTTTTGCTACGAATTGAATTAATTGACTTTACTATGGCTTACAAATAATTGACTTTGTACTTAGCCTATGAATTCATTTCAATTTGTAACTAAAAATCCTTTTTTGATTATTATTTGTGTGAAATATTTGTATCTTTTCTTTCTTTAGGACCACGAATACTTGTCCATTTAGCCAAATTAATTTTTCATGAGACTTATTCTATGTGCCTATCTGTATGTATTAACCGTAAATTAGTGTAGGAGTTAGATTATAGCCGGTTAAATTTAAAGTGTGTAACAGGAGTCCACGACTTCTAAAAGTTCAAACGCTACACTCACAGCCAACCCGGGTCCCAATAAAATATTTTAATATACTATTTAAACATTTTACCTTGATGTATGTTTATTTAAATCAAGTATAAGACACAAGTCTTTGAATTATATTCCTTATAAATTAAGCAAATCGCATTAAAAAAGTTTTATTGTTATTTATTTTTGATTATTTTACTTGTTATCTTTTTTACTATTTCTGTTCTATTCACTCGATTTTATCAATACTATAGTGATATTGTGTCCACTTAATAGAAAAACAATTCTATTATTACAAAACAACTGACGATAGAAATGCTTTTTTACGACTATTTAAGTGATAGTGATTAAAAAATATATTTTTTGTTAATTTCTAATAATAAAAATAATACGTTGTTGATTTTTAATCATATCTACGAATGGTTGGGTTAAAAACAATTCCTCATAGAAACAAAATATTTACTTCATATGATGTTATTACTTAATTGCCATCAAAAAATCTCTCCATATTCTAAGGCTGAAATTAAAAACGTAAAAGAGTAAAGAAGTTTGCTAAGGCATCTAAAACATACTTTCTGGATAATTATTGATTTGGTTAGGTACTTTTTTCAAGTGAATTTCAATAAAAAATAAAAGAAATAATATTTTTTATTCATCGCGTTGCTTATTGAAATTACTCGAGTATATCCGATTATTTTTTATATTATCTAAATTATATAAGTTAACTTATCTATATTCATTGGCTGGTATTGATTAGTATGAAAAACATATAATATTATCTATACATAAAAATGCATAGTAAAGAATTTTTTCTATACCTACGTTATTTTAAGGTTTGTAAAAAAATGTGAAAAATATTATCCTTAACTTTAGAGAAATATAATAAATATTGATGAAATGTAGCAAACCCTTCAAAATCTTTATATATATATGTACTTATATCAATCACCTTGTAAATTTCATTAATTTTTAAATTTTGAATCTAAAAAAAATTATCTCTATGATGATTTGGTTAAATGGATAATATGTAGTATTTGAGGCAAAAACAAAAAACTTTTCCATTGAATAAAAACGTGCTATGATTTTGATTAGAAACGTTCGCTGTAGACGTCCCGTACGAGTTCACCATAGAGTAATATAGAGTGGAAGGCTCCATAAGGAGCCAATGTATTTTAGCGTATACGAGTTACAGAGCTCTCTGGCGAGACCAGGGCGAAACCATTGGGCAATAAAATGGCGGAAACCGCTCCCTTCGGGGCAAATTTTGATGACATCAAGAGTAAAAAATACGCTTATATATATAACATAAAGGGTATGTTTCTTTTATCTATGATAAAGGCTTTGAATGTTCTATGATCTTTGGATAGCTCTTAAGAACTAAGTGTTTTCGCCCTGCAGTCGCTAGAGAGCGCTTTCTCTATATACGGTAGCCTTCCACTCTATTACTCTATGGTGTTCACGAGATCTATTGTTAATGGTGAAATTAAATCCCCCCTAAAAATGTTTTGTGGAAATTTATGATTTTTATAAGTGACAACAGTGCATAATAATTATTTGTCTTAAGATCCCTAACCCGTTCGGGATATCTACCGCGACTATTACTATTATTAACAAATTATATTTCACTTTTGATATTGATTTAATCCTCATATTCCCTCTCAATTATACAAAAATGCTTATATTCATAAATATAAATTCCTTTTAAAAAATTTTAATTACAAGATAATTTTGTTTATAAAAAGAGTAGAAAAAAAATCAAGTAAAGATAATTTGGTAAAATGAATGCCAAGCTCTCGCTATCAATTCGATTGCAATGAACGGAAAAGATTTATGAACGGGAATCAACTGATGAGGATAATCAATATTGTTAGTGGAGATAAAATGAAGCATTTTCCCTTTTCAATCAATCGATCCTCCCATTTAGATTGGATATCACTCTCTTCTGCTGATCCATCCTTTCACTCATCTATTTTAGACATGAATTTCTAATTATATATTCTTCCTCTTATCACTAAATTTAATGTGTTTTTTTTCTCAACTTAAATTAACCAGATGCTTTTTTCAAAAATATCCAGCTCCATTTTCGTTGTATTTTTCTCTCTCCTGTGTCTATTGAATCGTAACTATTGCCAAGGAGGTTTATATAAAACTCGGTTGCTGGCTTGAGCTTAAAAAGTGAAACGGTGAACGGCCATTTTTGAAAATTACAAATTTACATTAAGTATAGATAGATATTTAGAAAAATAAAAATGTTTCTAGTAATTTAATCTAATTAAAAATAGATGTAGATTATTTGTTTTTAATTAATAATTATGCTTATTTTTTATTAAATAGATTACAAAACAAGAAAAATATTCATTTTCACATAAAGGGTTAATGTGAGTTTGCCATTTTTAAAAATGGCTCTCTTATGCTTTACTATTTAAACTAACAAACCATAGAGTAATATAGAGTGGAAGGCTATTGTATATTGAAAAAGCGCTCTCTAGCGACTGCAGGACGAAAACTCTTAGTTCTTAAGAGCTATCCAAAGATCATAGAACATTCAAAACCTTTGTCATAGATAAAAGATACATACCCTTTATGCTATATATATAAGCGCATTTTTTACTCTTCACCAAAATTTGCCCCGAATAGAGCGGTTTCCGCCATTTTATTGCCCAATGGTTTCGCCCTCGTCTCGCCAGAGAGCTCTGCAACTCATATACGCTAAAAAAATTGGCTCCTTATGCAGCCTTCCTCTCTATATTACAAACATATATATCCTTAGTTATGTGTCTAAATTCATTCTATTAAAATGATCCAAAATAGAATTAATAATATCTCTAGATATTATGGATATATTTACTCAAAACTAAATTTATTTAAAAACTTGGTTTATGTATGTGTATGTATGTTTATGAATAAAAAGATAATATAAATTATCTTCTTTTTTTAGACTGCCTCATCAATATCCACTCAATTTCACTTATCAGTCTCCAAAAATTACTCCAACTTATATGCATGTTTATTTTATTCTTGACCATATTTCTTCACAAGAAATACATTCGTTTAACACAAATTTGAAATGAGTTTAATTTTAATAAATCTCAAACGAAATTGAATTTCCCAATTCGACTAAAATGACTGTTGTATTAGCTCAATTTTCGCGATATCACATAACTAAATCAGCTGTAGGTTTATAGTTAATACATCCGGGGCCCCTAATCTCGACTCACTCAGGAGTGAACTGCAATTTGTCGGGTGTAAATCGGGTCAATACCGTTCCATGTCGAACCTGTTTTCTAAACCGATAGAGTAGTTAGCGGAATAAGTTATTATGCAGAAAGAAGAATTAATATATTTTATAAAAATGGAATAAATTTTTGTCTATTTCTGAGTGATTAAATAATCAAAAGACAATAAATTAATTATTTTATAACAAATAGTGCAAATTATTATTCTATACTAAAATAAAAACGTCTAATTTATAGGTTATGTTTATAGTTTAATATTTATAAGATTGGATTTGAGATTTTTTTTCAAATTTATTTTTCAGAATTTTTTTTAGTTCTATATGCATAGGTGTTTGATGGTTGTGTTCATGCAATATAGAATATTATTATAATTCAATTGGATATAAATAAATTCAAAATTGTACTAATTTACTTTTTTGATATTAAAAATCAAATTATTTGTAATATTGAATTGATAACAAACTATGTTTTTAAATAAAAAACAACTTATGCTTATGATGACACATTTATAAGTGTTCGAAACGTCCCTATATGACATTTTTTTAATATTACCTGTGTCATCTTTTAAGCAAAGCAAAGAATAAAACATCTTCAAAAAAATTCCTTAAAAATAAATTTATAATTTAATTTTTTAAAGATTCCAGTTAGAAAGAATAAGGACTTATGAAACATTTGTAAGTGTTCGAAACCTTCCTAGGTATATAACAATCTTTTTTTTTGTAATATAACCTCGGTTATGTTTTAAGCAAAAGAAATAATAATAACCATTTTAAATGAATAAAATATCGTCAAACAAAAAAAATTAATAACAGGAATAGTAGGAAATTGGATAAAATTAAAAACACGGAGTTTTTGTTAAATGGGCCAGACCTTTCGTCAATTTATTTTGACTTCCACAGTGGTTCAAAGAGTGAAAAAATGAGCCACTAAGAAAGTCAAAATAAATTGACAAAACCATAGAGTAATATAGAGTGAAAGGCTACCGTATATAGAAAAAGCGGTCTCTAGCGACTGCACTTAGCAAACTCTTAGTTCTTAAGAGCTATTCAAAGATCATAGAACATTCAAAGCCTTTGTTATAGATAAAAGATACATACCCTTTATGTTATATATATATATATATATATATATATATATATACAAGCGTATTTTTTACTCTTGATAATGTCACCAAAATTTTCCGCGAAGAGAGCGGTTTCCGCCATTTTATTGCCCAATGGTTTTGCCCTGGATTCGGCAGAGAGCTCTGTAACTTGTATACGCTAAAATACATTGGCTCCTTAGGGAGCCTTCCACTCTATATTATTCTATGGACAAAACATGTCTGGCCCATTTAACAAAAACTCAGTGTTTGTAATTTTATCCAATTTCCTACTATTCCTGTTATAAATTTACTATGAATACGAATGATGTAACAAAAAAAATTAATTTAATTTTTTAAAGATGGCAGTCTGAAAGAATAGGAATCCAGTTATCCAGTCATTTATAAAACATCCTCGATTGAATATAAACTATTTCCATTTAAATCTGTTCAATTCTTTTTTCTTCTTTCTTATACTCGGTTAGATAAATAAGCCGATCTGTTCTTATCTCTTTTTCTTTCCCCGATAAACAGCTTTGATTTCTATTTTCTGATCTTTTTCTTGTTTTTTTTCCTTTTCTCGTCATTTTGCCACCACTCGTTAGTTTAGTCTAAAGACTAGAATAGAGTGGTAGTGTTGGCTGTCGTCTGTTGCCTGTCTATCGTTAGCCTGAAGCTCGGAGGGGTTCTCGTCAACTGGAATGGGTTATGGTCTTATGGCCTCATGGTGCTTGTGGGCTAAGCCCCATCTGTTTGGCTGCCATTTCTAATCTCCACTCTCGCTTTTCCTCTTTCGAATATATATATCGAAAACTTGGCTTCACACTCCCCTCAAACCAAGAGAGAGGCTGACGTGTATATGTAAACAACGATAATAGTTTCGAAACTTATCGAATAAGCTACTATAAACAAATTTATATCGTTCGTATATATGGTACATAAAACGCTTTCATTTTATACATAATTCAAAATCAATAAAATTGATTTATTTTTTATTTATTCATAAAACTTGCCAAAACTTGCCTAATCCTTTGAGGAGATTGCAAATTATAACACAATTTTCTATAGAAAAAAGTAAATAAATATAGGAAATATTCATTTACTATGAGTTAAGATTTCTAGGTCACTTGTTTCACATTAAAAATTAAAAAAATAAAAGCGGTAAATTTTTTCAACATATATATATTTCGGACTGTAAACCCATCTTCAGGAAATTACAGAAGTTCAACTAATACAAAATTCGAATTTTTCCTTCAGTTCAGTTACCTTCAGGCGAGGGGTGAGCCGCGATTGGAATTAGGTGTACACCGTCTTTGGAATTATTTGGAATTACTTTGGAATTCATTAGATAATCTATTGTCATCTATTGTCTTCTACTTGGAAATGAAAGTGGAAGTGGAAGTAGGTGTACACGAATTTAGGTCGCGGTTCACTCCTCGCCTTCAGGTATATAATTCGAATTTTGTATTAGTTGAACTTCTGTAATTTCCTGAAGATGGGTTTACATCCCGAAATATATATATTGAAATTTACCTCTTATTTTTTTAATTTTTAATGTGAAACAAGTGACCTATATTATATGAAATATTCATTTACTATGACCTAAGATTACTATTACATTATAGTAAATGAATATTTCATATAATATTTATTTACTTTTATCTTTATTAAAGATGTTTCACCTTGCACCAACACCACAATCTTTATTAACTATTAATGCACAATTTTCTATTAACAAACGATGTTTCGGCTAATAATTCCGTAACCTTTATCAATAATTCAATTTTACTTCAAATTAAAGATAAAATTACTGAGTCTACCACTATCTTACTAGTTATATAAACTAGCTATTTCGTAATCTTGTTCACTTAGGATAATATTTCGACATCAGTTACCTTCAGGTATATAAAAGAAACTGCGCAATGCGCATGCGTCTGATTATTTGAAATTATTGACAACTGCTGTAGCATAAATACCTGATAAAGGCTTCTGGATTTCTGACAAAAACGGAGTAATCTATTAATCAAAGAAAAAAAATAAGAATTTTATTCTTCGAACGTTTAACTTTCATTCCCTAGCAACACAAATGTTAACCGGATACTATTATAGAATAATAATAACCAACACATATCTTCTATTGTAAAAAGTATTATATCTGGATTTAGAAGGAATACACATGCGAATATCATTCATCCCTAGAAACCAACTATTGTAAGAACCGGTACAGATTAATCTGATACTCACAGAAAAAATATATCCAAAATAATATTTTATTTTCTATTATAATAAATATGTGCTTAAAATGAACTCAGAAAATATAAACAGCTGTGAAAAGCCTTAAGTGTTACAACTAGTTATTAAAATATTTATTTAAAATTATATTCCATCAACAAAACTAAGAAATAAATAAATTATTAATGGGAACATTTCATGAAAAAAAAATAATAATATTAAAAGTATTTTTATTTATTTAAAAAATCTGAAAAAATTAAATTGTTTGCTGAATGGTTAGAATGTCGTGTTTTAGTCAATCAGTGTTTAATTGCCTTGAAACAAAACATGGCCGTAGATTGATCATTTTTTCACTTTTTTTATTTTAACCATGCGACACGAATCCGATTAACTATCGGTTAATTAACATCAAACCGAAACCGATTGTGTTCCAAGTGAGAGAGAAATGAGCTTGCCTCTTTAACATGATTGATATTAATTATATTATGTAGATCATTGAAAAAGGACGAGCCGATTGTTAAATAGGTTGTTATTAGGAGAGCCTTTGAAGACGTAAATTTTTCTCGATCCTTCGTTCCAACCTGCCTTGAATAATCCATCAGGGTCATGGCCCTTGGATTGCCAGCCTCCATCCAAAGACCTCTGCCATTTCCCACTCACTTTTTGTCCTCTTTTTAGACCAAAGCTTAATTTTAAATGTGCAAATAACAAAGGGGATGTGTAAATATAATATGATCTTTTTTTTAAACCACTTCTTCCCATAAACTCTGGTCTTTTCTAAGAGACCACAAATGTTTAGGTGGGATTGTTGCATTAATTTCATTATACAATCATCCAATATTTATGGCATTTTATAATGATAACAAGAATAGTGAAATCGCACCCAAATAAAGTAAATTCATTATTTCTCATTGATATTAATTATTAGCTCTATAAATATTATAAATTATAAATTCTCTCAAACCAATTAAAACATTTACATAACCTATAAAATACCACACTAAAGATGTAGTAGCTAACTTCATTGTTTACACATAACGATCAATAACATCTATATCTCTTATTTAAGATAATAATTGATATTATATTAAATCCATATTATTAATAGTTCATTAAACAGTGTCGGGTCGCTGACTCGAAGTACGCTGGTTCGCGACTGAGTCTCGGCAGATCAGATATTTGCAATAGCCTACTCTTGGAAAGCAATGGCAACCTACCAAGAGTATAATTGTCTAGTAACCTCTCCAAACTAGCCGTTCGGAACCGGCGTTAAAATGTAGGTCCCGTATATCTGTGTAAAACAACTAAACACACTCAGCACAGGTATATGTGGAGAGGAGCCAAAACGTCAGGGAGACCTGATATGGCACTTAAAAGAAGAAGATTCTATTCAAATCGTAAATCCAAAATATATATCTAAATACACTCCATCTAATCATGCTAAAGTCTCATGTTATGGCCTTTAATAAAATTAATAATTGTAACATTGCATCCAAACAAAGTAAAATCATTTAAAAAAATAGGGCTAGCGAGAGTAGGTTTATATAAGAATCGATCGATAACAACTCTTATTGGATAACGAACGGATTCTAAAGGTTGTCAAAACTTCTCTCAATTTTCATATTACACAGGAAAGAGACAAAAAATAATCATGATCAATAATATATACCTATATATTGAAACATTTACATAACCTATAAAATACCAAACCTTTATTTTATTGCTTTTTTTATATTAAGCTGATATATTCCACGATAGAACAAAGAAATTTGAACAATATGCGAACAAACCTTGAAATAAAAGAATCATTTGTCAATCAATTTGTTTGAATGAAACTCATCATTCATCTATAGCTAAGACTCAGTGACTAAAGCCATCAGATTGTGAGATTCTCTTTTATTTAGTTAGAATGTAAGTTAACTAGAAATGATTTGCCTTGAAATAACATTCCTTATTAAATTAAAAAAAAAAAAAATTAAAGTACCTACTAAAACTATTTTCCCAAAAGAAATAAAGACCATCATGAATATCATATTTCAGAAATTAGTCTTAATTAGATATTAATTGAATTTATTTAATTTTAAAATTGTAAAACTTGTTTTAAATAAATAATTATAGAACAGATTATTTATTCATTTAAACATAATTTTGAATTTTAATAAGTAAATTCGCTAAATAAATTATAATTAAATATTAGTTAACTAATTGATTTGGCTAGAATAAGGGTATGTAGGTAGGTATGTTTAAATTTTATAATATTCATTTAAGTATATTCCTTTGCATTAATAAAATAATTAGTAAATAAAAAAAAAAAAATAATAATAGCTACTTTATTTTTATTTGTTAATGTGGTGATAAATTAAAATAGTCAATTTTCAAATAAAATAAATTGCCATGCATTGAAAAAGGGTCCAAAAATGACTCACTATTTTAGGGAAAGCAATAAGTTGAGACACCCCAATACTTTGAGTCTTGGTAATATTTTATCCCTTGTCCCCATTCTAAAATATTGAAAAATTTTAAATGTAATATACAAATCAGTTTATATCGATAGTATAATCAGGATAATGGATAAGCTATTTTTTGAGTAACGAATTACAAAATAACATCAAAAAGGATTAACATACCATATATAAGGTACGACATTAAGTTGGAGTAAATGAGACATGATTATGAATCCTGTCTGCTGGGCGTACCCAGTAATATAATTATATATATTTTTGGAGCGAGGGGAGGGAACCTATTTGTTTTTATGAATCCATTATTTCTTTTTTGACTTTTTAATATACTTACTCGAATTTCTTCCTAAAGAGGATCCGATTTAAATTTATCGAGTAAAATAGTTTACCCCCACCTATATCATAGAGAAATTTAGCACTCGAAATTTAGACCTTTTTTTAATGAAATCGAATGGTGCTTCACCAGGAAGATATGGCCCCTATGAATCTCGAAAGACCCCTGCATTACTGAAGAGATGGGTGAAGGCGCGTGTTTGTGCATCCGGGTTTTGAAGGTTATAAGTGTCGGGAAAGACGGAGGCCGGGAGAGAGTTCCAATTCCTTGAAGTCATGGAGACAAACGTATTGGCGAATGAAGTGGTCCGGCACTTTTCCAATTTAACCCCTAAAGGGTGTTGGGAATCGGCAAATCGCGTGCTATGAGCAAAGCATCTCCTCGTGGGAATTAACAACTTTAACTTACCAGAACACATGCCGTGATAGTATCTATAAAATAAGGAACACTAGCTGAGCTAGCGGACTGTATAATATAATAAATAATTTCTCAATGGAGTGAAGAAAAGTTAAATAAAAATACTGATTTCGATTTAGACGGAGGCCAGGAGAGAGTTCCAGTTCCTTGAAGTCATAGGGACAAACATATTGGCGAATGAAGTAGTCCGGCACTTTTCCAATTTAACCGCTAAAGGGAATCGGCAAATCACGAGCTACGAGCAAAGCCTCCCCTCGGGCCAATTAACAACTTTAACTTATCAGATCACATGCCGTGATAGTATCTATAAAATAAGGAACACTTGCTGAGCTAGCGGACTGTACTATATAATATAATAAATAATTTCTCAATGGAATGAAGAAAAGTTGAATAAAAATACTAATTTCGATTTCTATCTTCATTTACTCGAAGATCCGAACCCCGGGCTGAATGTGTCTGTTAAGAGAGGCCGAGAGGCAACCCCCCGTGGCTGGATGATTGGCTGGATGTCATTTCCTCGCGGGGGGGACTCTGTCCCGGAAGTGGGCCCCTGCAAGTGAAACGCGTGCCATCGTCCTCGTCCGTTCCGTTTCAATATTTCCCCTCACTTGCTCACTTTAGTACTTTGCTTAGCTCTCTTTCTTTCTTTCTCTGCGAGGTAAGTCGTCGTCCTGGCCTACAAACGTCAATTTTCTCGGCGCTACACATTGCCTGCCATTGCTTTGCTCTTTGCTTTCCGTTCTTTTTTTGCCCCTCTCTACTTTTTTTCGATCTCATCTAACTGTTTCACTTGAAGTGATTCTTTTTTCGCAAAAGAATTTCCATGCGATCATTCAATTTGTATAGAATCAATTTATGGAATAAGAAATGAACGAAGAATATCCCATTTAAAATTAAGTCCCTGGAGCACCGAGCGATGCTCGGTAACTTTTTGCTTCAGTTAAAAGCTATATATATTAATATTATTTTTAATTCAAAATTCTGATAAAAAGGTCGATTTTTATTTGGATTCAGAATTAAATAAAAATAAAGTAAAAAAATGTGTGCGTAGAATCCATGCCCAACAAATGTGAAACTTTTTTCTATTGATATATGTACTTTCTAATGGGTGGAGGTCTACAAATTATATCGAATTTCCTAGCTCTGAGATTTATGGTTGCGAAACGTAGGGGTGGGTGTACATTCTTTCGTACGTAAACATCAATTTCTGCTACTTCTATTTTAGCCAAAATCTTGTGGTACTTTAGTAACTGCCTTTAGTTAGCTTAAGTTTCAAATTTCAAGCCTCTGCGACTTACCGAAGACGAGATATGAACGATTAAACTATTTATTTTGCGACATGACTAATTTACACCCCCTTCCTTTATTTCAATCGGATTAAAATGTAGACACGACTAATAACTCATGAGACATGATAAGTATGCCAATTTTTAGCGAAATCGTTATAGCAGCTTTCGAGAAACCGATTCTATATAATATATATACAAGAATTGCTCGTTTAATATAATAAGATATTTCTTTAATAATTCATCCTGATATGTAGCTATATTTGTGGCTAATTTTATTAAAGTTTGAAATTTTGATTAAATCACGATTATCTTTATATATACCTATTTTCAACTTCACTTCGTTTAAACAAAATAAATTTTTTGTTCATATGATAATAGCGAAAGAAAGTTTGATGATAATAATAAAAAAAAACTTGAAAAAGTTAGGACAAAATGATTCGATATAGATATTTATAAACTTGTAGGTAGGTATATATAAAATAAAAAATAAAAATTATAATGAAAAAGGTATTTTCATAATATAACCTTGGTTATTAACAGGAAACGTTCATTACGAAATTATCCAACTCACCTACAAGAGTAGGTATCCTATATATTATATAAACTTTAAAATCCAACCTGTCTCTAAAGTAGAAATTGAATTTTATTTGGATCTTTTAATTACAGTTTGCTTTTACTCGTACCACCTTTCTACTTTTACCATCACACCGGGTTTTATTATGACTATATAAAACTAGTTAAATAAAATATTAGCTAATTTTAGGTAAATCTCGAGATTTTTATTTATTTATTTTCATTTTAAATTTAAAATCCAAGAATTGTTTTCAAAAGAAAACAGGTAGAGTTAAAAATAACAATAATATGAAATCTACTAATGAAAATTATATATTAATATGTTATATTTATATTACCTACATATAGGTATACTTATTTATTTTATCACCTAACTTTTCAATTATATACATATATGGGGGGTCGGGTAGGCTAGGCGGTAGCATGTCAGCCAGCTAACCAAGAGGACCCGAGTTCGAATCCGGCTCGAGGCATCCGGCTAAAATCTGACCCCCGAGGTAGAGACAAATTTAAAAATAAAAATAAATAGTATCGTAAATGGCTTATGGCTACCATGGCCGAAAAGCCAAAAAAAAAAAAAAAAAATATACATATATATTAAACAAATTGTATTGATTGTTTTTAGAAATTTAAAAAATACACAACTTTTATCATCAATCTTGAATCGTTTATTCAAAATCCAAACGTTTCGGAATAGGATAATATATCCCTTTATCAATGCAATTTTAAAAGAAAAAAGTTATTGAAGGAGACAATAAAAGAGTGTGTCTTCTGCTGGAATTATAAATTTTATTTATAACGAGACTATAGTTTCGAGAGCTTTGCCCTCTTCATCAGTCTAATACAATTGATTCACAGGAATTATAGGAGATACATTAATTCCTGTGAATCAATTATAATAGACTGATGAAGAGGACAAAGCCCTCGAAACTATAGTCTCGTTATAAATAAAATTTATAATTCCATCAGAAGACACTATTTTATTGTCTTCTTCAATATATAACAATTCTGCTACCCTCGGGACAAAAACCATCAATTTAAAGAAAGAAGTTACTTTAAAAAATATTATAAATATAAAGCAACAATTATATTTATATTAATTTCTTAAATCAACTTTATTTATTTTCCTAAAATTCCATTGATAAAGGGAGAAATTCCCCCGAAACGTTTGTATTTTGAAAAAATGATTTAAGATAATTTTCTGTAAAAGATATATATAATAAAAACATTATTGCCATGTGAAAAGATTTAAAGATAATCTACTTTCAACCCTTCTTTCAAAAGAAATGATCACTTTACACTTCGCACGGAAAACATATCCAATTGACCCTTTAAATATACTTCCCCATTCATTTGATGTGATTCGCAGCTTATTATTAAATGGATTTCCGATTAAAATTTCTTTACTTGCCTTTTTATTTTTTGTTTTATTTTTGAGCGCAGTCTCGACCCTTGAACACCTAACCTCGTGGGACTTCTTATTGATCTGGGCAATAGGGGTGGAGAGAGGGATGAAGCTGGTGATAAAATAGCGCCAAGGGGGGTGTTTCCATGTCTAATAACTGGAATCGTCCTGATGCTTTCCCGGAAATATAATTTTTATTTTTATCTGTTTAGGCAGCAGCTCTTCCGCGTATTATCCGTTTTTCACATTACAACCTCCAATTAACTGTAAAATATATTTAAATCAATATTCCTTCAAACTTCACGTTTGTTAATTGTTACAATATTACGCCTGAGTTCAGGCAGTTCAGCCATCTGTGGCTAAAGAAATTTCACTTCAAAAGATACTATAAAAGATAAAGCCAATTTTCGATAATAATCTCTAAATCAAATACATTGAAATAAATATCTACATAATAGGAAGTAATTATTATTATAAATTAAATTATTTAATAGTTTATGACTTGTGGGAATTTATTTTTTATATGAAGGGTGGATTCAAATTTTTTCATTAACTTTAAAAGTAGAGCATACACTTGACGACTTTTTTTTAATGCCTTTCCTCCTTTTTATGGGTCACCTCTCGTATCTATCTAACCCCTCTTTTACAGTTTATTATTAAAAAAATTATTTACATTAAATAAATAAATAAAAAAAGGAGCCCGTTGTATTTCTCCCCTCAAAGGGCGGGCTTAACAGCTTGTCATTCATAATTCTCATTAAAATTAAAAATGTATAAAGTGATTAAATCATTTTTATTTAAATGCCTGAATTATAAATGTTGATTGAAATAAATCAGCTTCTTGTTATCTAGTATTCAGTCTACTATAGATAACTAAATCAATAGAAGAGTGTAGAATTTATTGAATTGGTTATTATAAATTAACCAGAAAGTTTATAAATAGTTAATCAAGCTTTTTTTTAACTGAACAACGCGTATATTTTAAAACGATATATACAATTTAAAATTCCAAAAAAGGGGAGCTAAGGCCCTCTCTCGTTTAAGCTAAGCTTCCTTGTTTATATATTTTAGACCTTATCTCTCTTTATTTTTTTAAACTTAATCTAATGACCCTATAAATTTCAAATACAAGATAAAATAAATTTCAACTTTTCAGCTGATTAAATATTTTTTCAAATGGGCGAGCAAACCACTCTTTAGGGGGCATTATGCACCCGCTGTTCCTTACAGTGACTCACAGCTAGTTTGGAGTATATAAACTATTTCAAATGATGACATAAAGTAATAAAGATTAGTCCTTGTAACTTGGTGCAGTATTGCTAATATTGATTTTTCTAAATCTAAGGATACAAAAATGTCCAATATTTAAAAGCATAAATATGCTCAAAAAAAACTTGTAGAGCCTGGTCAATTAAAAAATTTAAAACCTTCAAGTCGGCTAAGAGATTCATAAACTCCCATAAATAAGCATTAAAATTCAATAAAAGTTGGGGGGTAGTGATGAGCCATAGAAAATAGAGTGACTGAATGGTTAATAATTGACCCCGGAAATATGAGCTCCCGGGTTCGATTCCCACTCAGGTCCTGGTGTCTAGCCTTTTTTTTTAATTTTTTTTTCTTATTTAATTGATAATAAAAAACTAAAAGTTATCTAATTAAATAATTGTATATTTATTTAAGTATCATATTAAAAAATTGTATAGCAGATTATACGTTCAAATTTTTACTTAACCAGCACGGATGCAACAAAAATAAGTCACAATATGAACAGTTATATTTTCAAAACTAATAATCATAGAGTAATAAATAATAAATCATCACATTCCTTATAAAAATCCCATTTATAACAAAACCAGTTTCAACCTCTACAGTAGCGTTAGAAAGTTAAACTAAATTTAGTGCAATTTTGTCTCGGCGTGTGCCGTATCAAGGTTGTTAACTAGCAATTAAAAAATCAAAGGGGCACGTAGTAGCAAATGTTTTTTTTCCCTAAAAACACCTACATTTTTCTTTTGTTCAAATTAAACAGCTTTTTTCTAAATTAAAAAAAAAAATCTAATCCAACTTGAATGCATTCATTAGATATTCAAATTGATATACTAATTTCTTTTACTTTTTTTATTTTTGTTTTTATTTAATTGGATTTTGTAACTGTTTATTTAAGATTGCGAATTGATCCAAATGGATTAATTTACGTTTATCTTTGTAATAACAAGTTAGAGAGAAAAAAAACAGATCGACGCTTTTTAATAAAGTATTAGTTAAGGGTGGAACTTTCTCTAAGACGATTGAAATCTCGGGAAAAAAAAACTTTTTGAAAGAGAATACAAAGAGAAAGAGAAGATTGGCTGATAAAAGAAAAAACCCAACTATAACAAAACTATAGCAAACAATTTGCATCTTTTTTTACTTTTTTTTTATACATCGTTTCTTATATATATTTTCAAATAAACCTAGAATATACAAAAACAATGATTTATACGTGTTTCTAACAATTTTTAAATAATGATAATTTGTAGAGGTTGGATATTTTAAGCGCTTAGGTTATTACTACTTATTTCTTTCTCTAACACATCATAAAATCTACATAAATTCGTAAAAAGTAATAAAAGTGGAAAGAAGAGAGAAAAGGGCAAAAAAATATTTTTTTCTCTCCCTTTTTGAATTTGCCAGCAGGTGATTTTTCCCTCTTTTTATTCGAGAGGATTTACAAACTTGACTGGAAAAATTATCCCTTAAAAAAAAGGAAAAAAATAAGAAACGCATTTTGTTCTCGCTTAAATTTTTTGTGAATTGAAATAGCAGTATCAAAGTATAGAAAAATAGATCATTAATCGCTGATAATAAAATAGTCACTTTCTCGTCATCTTGTTGGGGAATAAAAATAAAATATGTCGTTAATTTGGCGATATTTTTTGTTTATACTAAATCGATTGTGCTTTAATGTTACCCCCACTTTGTGGTAGTGATTGAATAAACATTCCACCACCACACTATTCATTATCCTCTAACTTCTTTTACGCCCATAAGCCACTCTCAACACAATCTAGCGGCAAAACAATCGTTAAAAATGCGTTTTGCTTACAAACACCCCCTCAAAAGCTAACATTAGAACATATATTAATGGTTGAAATTATGTTACATCACGCATAATTAATTATAACTATTTATTGAACACAAACAACAAATAATACAATTTAACTACGACGTTTCGATCGCAGAATAAGTCGATCGAATCGCTGTAGTTATATATCCATTATTTATTGTTTGTGTTCAATAATTAGTTATAATTAATTATGCGTAATTTAAACACAATTTCAACCTTGAAGAAATTTAATAAGCTTTATTATCGCGTCTATTTAAGTTACTACATAAATATATAAATAATCTTTGAATTGTAGTGATTATTGATTTGTTTATAGACACTGAGTGAAACCCTGTCGGGCTCTTCGAATATTTCGAGTAGAAAATTGCAGCAGAAATTATTTTCTCTAATATTCTAACTGTAATAGGATATCTCGAACGAAATGGCAGCAATTGTATCTACTAGAATATTTACAAAACAAGTCAAGTGGGCGCACTTCGATAGTTATAATACACTGACAATTAATGTTTATGAATTTAAAATTAAACAGTTTTCTTTTGTTTACCGAAAATAACAGAATTGCTCAATTTATTGATGAAAATCTCGATAGCCGTGACATCTCTTCAAGATATATAGAATCAATAATTACATGTAAAATCATCCCCTAACATCCATTGACAACTGCTTGAGGAGTTAGTAAACGGGAAAACTAGTTCATCTAATGAATAAATTAAAAAGTGCGTCTTATGCTTAATATAAATAAATATTTTGTTCATTTGATTCCTTACCTTTCATCTTCATTCTAATATAAACTTTGTACCTATACCTACTTATTATCTGGATCTTTATTAATATATTATTTTTAATAAAAATATTGAAATGAATCCTCGCCATTTTGATCTTTTTGACCTGCCTCTTTTTTATGTCGAGTTCTTTTTCCTTAATTTTTATTGGCTATACTTTCGACCCCGCCTCCAGAAGATAAGAAATATCGAAATGAAATAAAGGGCAATAAAAGTAGACCCAAAAGGCAAACATAATACAAAATGGCGTGTGTTAGAAAATGTAGGATAAATTATTAAAAAGCCAAATATCTCATTATTAATTAATTGTGATCTCAAAAAATTACAGTATATTTTTATTTAGTTGTATTATGGGCCTGCTACTGCATTGTTCAAGGGTTGCAAATCTGAGGAATTCTCTTTAGGTCTTGCAAGTAATCCGACAGATAAAATTTATTCTTCACGATATATAAAGACGTTAAGGGAAGGCTTATAAGAGGGTGCATTGCAACCAATCAAGAGCAAGAATGTTTTTACAAAGTGAGTCGTATGCCTTTTATATATAAAGATGATTTATCGAAGAAAAAATCATTTCATTTTATTGGTATTGAAAAGTTTCGAACAATTGATATACAAATTTTATTAACTTAATTGAAACAAAAAATTTAGAAAAAAAAATTGTTTCGATTTGACTTGGCAAAAAAGTGAAATTGACCAGATTAGGAAATTAATCAAAAAATTATTGATTGTTTTATATAGCTAACTAGCCATTCTACTAACCTGAGACACAATTATGACTTGTCTAATCACAAAATATTAGATTAAGAGCCCGAATTTAGAAAAAAGATTAATTTTAGAAATGATCACCATCTAAACTACAAAAATTCAATCAACAAAAAATCAGATACCTATGGTCTGTTTTCTAATGTTTATCAAAAGATTTTACAGAAATATATTTTTTGCGTATAAATTTGTATTTTTTATTTGTATTGATAAACAAAACATTTTGTATCGTATAGGTATATTCAATATATTTATTTGTTTAGTGTTGCTTTATATTCATTACATATAGAAACTTTTTTCCTTTTTTTATAAATCATAAATTAAAATTCCATTGTTAAAGGGAGAAATTCTCCCGAAACGTTTGGATTTTAATAAATGTTTGAAGATTGTTTTTTTAAAAATTTGTATTTATTTATATAATATATTCATTATATATATATCGTCGGCTTAGAGTGTAAAACTGCTAACTCCAATTTTTATCAAATATGACACATTAATACCGTTCGAAAGAAAAAGAGATGCAGCATCGTCCAAGTAAAACTGCTACTTAAAATTTCGATCGTAAGTTGTAGAAAAAAAATCTGGAAAATAGTTTTTTCAATAACAACAATATTAAATTTTGTTTGTTTTTTCTCTGCCTTGTAAAATTTCCTTATCGTGGGTTAACAGGTTTACTCTCTAAGGCGACTATATGTATATTTTTATTTGCACCAAGCAGAGGACAACCTTATTGTTTTCCCTTTATGAATCCACATCTCTTCTACAAAACAAAATTTTTTCAATTATAAATATTCTCCCTCTCTCTTTATTCTTCACTATAAATTCGATTTCTTTTTTTCTGTTCTGTCAATCTTTGAAGTTACTATTAAATACAACGATGCAAATATATATCTATTGCAATGGCACATTTGCGCAATACCAGGTTGTGGTGCGTGTGCAAGTTTCTATTTATGCTCTATGAGAGAGTGCAGCTCACCCACACCCACATACACACATACAGACTGGTTCCGTTTTCGCCACTCATGTGTTTCTTTCACCCTGTGCTGCTGGATATTCCCATCTAGAATGCATTGGTAGTACAATCTCCACGTAGATGCTTAGGCAATGTCTGGCTATGATGGCCGCCGCCCTGAGGCAAGGCCGCTTACGAGGCCGAACAAGTAAATAAGTAAAGTGGAAGCGAGCGAGAGCCAAGCCAAGTGAGCGAACCTTGTAAAAGAAGAAGAAAGAAAGAGAAGCCTTGTCTTGACTACTTGCTGGATTTCTCTACCTCTTTCTTACTCTCTCGGCTTCCCTCTACCACGGAAAAGTGAAAAAAGAACGAACGGAGAGAGGCCGTTGTCTTTTCATCGAACATTTTTCTTAATTCATTTCAAATCACAACAAATACTATTATGAGCGAAACTCAGAAGGGCTAGTTAATGTGGAACAAAATCATTTTTAACCATAACAATAGGTTTGTTTACTTTTTTATTCCCCATTAACTAACGCCCCCCAGCGGCCGCATTGAGATAGTTGAATGCTAATTTGTTAAAATGGCAACAGTCACTTTTTCGGCAAATATTATTTTTTCCCCTTTTATTATTTAATACTCTCTTAAGGACGTTCCCTAATAAATCGATTCTCTTGCAATGCTTTTAAAACTTTGAATACACGTGTCCTTTATACGAAGAACTTTTTTTCAATAGTCCTTGCGGCACTAAATTTGTAAATTTTGACTATTGAAATTTGCATATTTAACTCGCGAACCCTATCCTGATTGATGTTAAAGCAACTGTTTCAGTAAATAACAATCATAATTTTCTTGAAATTTTTTTGAAAAACTGAGAATCATTAACTGAAGATATAACAAATATTTTTCTGTTAAAATAATTGTATCAAGCGGTATTCGTTTAGTGTGAAAAATGTTGAAAGTTTGGTACTTTTGATGGTTTTCATTTTTTCTCTCATGGCATGGCAAGTGAGAGATGGCGAGTTGGCAACATCGTACTAAAATCACTAAATTTTTCCATATCTAAAAAACTTCTGCAGCTGGTGCATTTGAGATTTTTAGCTAATTCTCTCAACCTAACTATTCTGTTCTCATTTGAAATTTTGCATTGAACTGTTTCATGAAGTGTGTGTGTTTTTTTATTCTCTGTCTTTTAGCTCCTGTAAGAATGCAATGTTGCCACCAGATCCGAGAAACGACGCAGTGAAAATATTTTTGCCTTTCTGCACATGTGAGAGTAGGGGAAAGAGCGAACTCCATTTTTGCTATATTAGGGAACGTCCTTAAAGCTACGTCTGGTGTTAAAAGGGATTGGATCATGTTTTTGTAATCACCTAAAACAGGTTTAAATATTGAGAAATTTCGTAAAAAAACATGGAAAGATTTACTTATACCGGAAAAATTAAGTGACTAATGCCCTATAACAAATTCGCATTTAGTTAACGGGTAGGTAAATTATTCTTATGGAAAAAAGAGATTGTTTCCTCAATAATTTTCTGTCGCTAGATGTCAGGACGAATGAATTCGCTATTACAATGCATACAATTATTAATTCTATATATCACAAAGAGATGTCACGCTTATCGTGATATTCTCTCTCCAATATACACAGGGACATGTATTTTCCTCCTTATAAATTTAAATAATTATTTTACTAATCGATTGAATCATTCGCAGAATTAACTTGTCTTTATATCATTAATATAAGAAATAGTGAAGCCTAAATTGTTAGAATTGTACCTTAAAATCACCAAATTTATATTGAAGTTTTAAGGTATGCATTTTTGTGTCCGCCAGTCTGGTTTTAATTTAAAAAGCGATAAACTATTAAAAACAAACATTTAAACAACAAAAAGAGGGTTTTTTGAAAGTGTCAAAACTATTGAAAATTGATTCACTTTATATATCAAGCGAAAGGGATAAAGGCTTTTTTTCCTAATCATAATAGAACTACTATAAAATAATGAGGTCAATGATATTTTGCTATAGAAGAAAGAAAGAAAGAAAACTTTTTCTTTCCGATTGGAAACAGGATACAAAAGGATTATGATTCAAGTGGAAATACAAGTATATCGATAGAAGTTGCTAAATTCTTTTTGACATATTTATCTTGACCCACCCTTAACATCGCCCAGTCTTTTATTTCTCTTTCTTATTTATTTTCGAAAATAGGCATTTACAAATAAATATATGATTATTTATCAATGTTAATTGATGGTATTTTAGATAACATTTCGCATCCTATAGTAGGTATGCATCTCTGTGCTATAGTAAAGTTAAAGTCGATTTAACTGGAGCTAAAACGCTGACCATATTAAATTTGACCTTTTGTTCATATCGCAATACTTCCAAAGAATGTATTTATAAGTGAAAGTAAAAAAAAAAAAAATAAAGAGCTTACCAATATATTCTAATTTTTCTTATTTCAATATTAATTTAAATTCAATTACTCTTGATTACATGAAATATGAAATACTAGTTTTATTATACCTGTTCGTACGATATATAGTGCTCCATTTTATTATATCTTTTAACTTCCTCATTTGAGAATAATGATAAAAAAATTTCCTAATCGACATACTTTGTAGTGGAAGAAAGAGAGAGGAGAATAAAGGGGGGACTGAAGTAAACTTCTTAAGGAAGCTCCGGCTTTGATATATGCATAATAATAGTCCTCTTTAATTTAATTCTTCGTTTTCTTCGCCTTCAAGCATGCATAATTAATCCAAGCGCTCAATTTCTTTTTAGCTACGCGTTTTTCTTCACAAATTCAAGATATTCTATTTCAAGTATTAGTGAAAAGATAAAATAAAAAAAAAGACTCGATTGTATCTCTAATTGATATATTAATTACTAAAGCCTTGAATAATGATAGCGATAAGAATATTTTAATAGTAGGTAATTAATAAATAAATGGTTTTAGAGAATATCTTTTTCCGAATGATTACATAAAGATTTATTGATCGGTGGTTGGGAAATGTCGATATGAATGATATGCGGGTGGGCCTAGAGAGAAAACATGATTATATGCCGGGAAGAAAATGAGTTAAGTCCCAAGGGACGTGACTATTAGCGGACAGCTTTAGTACTTAACCAGTTAGCATTGCTGCTAATTTGAACAATACAAAACGCGCTGTTCTGGTCAGGAATAACGATTTCGGAACTAAATGGTTGAAAGAGCTCGATTGTTTAATGAGGTGTTGATTGCTTATATTTACTTCCTTTAATATAGTCTAAGATAGAACATAAAAGAATTATTAATTATTATTATAAATACAGTTTCGTTTATCCCAAAAAACTAAATAAATAGAAGACGTATCTCATAGAAAATACTGTTAGTTTTCTATTTATAGTCCTTCCCACGTTTGAGTGCGCATGATATAACCCTGAATTTATCTTGATTGTCCTAGAAAATATGCTTTAATTTTTGAAACTGCTTTGGCAAGTGCTTTTTAAATGATAATTTTTGAATAATCTACTTATAAGACAGAAAATACTCTTAATTTTCTATTTATACTCGTTCTCATGTTTGATTATGAAATATCATCAATTTACTGTCTAGAAAATGCTCCGCCATCTTTGTTAGAAAATGTTCCGCCATCTTGGTTGGATAATGTTCATCTAAACAAAAACAAAAACGCACTATTGAGCCCTCTTTTGAGAACGATAATAAATAGAAAATTAAAAATTATTTCTTTTTATAGTTTCGTCTTCTTTTTATGCACTGTTTTTGGAATAATAAAAACTGTACCTAGTAATATATCTAATATAGTAAAAAAATAATAATTCACCTACCACTTTTTTATTTTAGAGAACTGTTGAGTAAAAATTAGCTCAACGCCTTGAAAAAGAATTCAACTATTTAACGCTAAACCCACCCAAAGATAAGGGATTGGTACATAACATTAACCAATGAAACAAATCACCCTTTCATTTTTCGAAACATTAGGCAAATAAAGAATTCTATAGAAAAAATTAATCTATTAAAGGGTTATTTGGTTAAGTAAAAAAAATGAACCGATAAATTCGACCGATATTTTTTTATAAAATATACAATCTCCCTAGATGGATTGAATATTTTATATGAGCATGAATATTTTTTTTTCTACCTAATTTTAATATTTAATATATGTAATGGATACTTTTGAAATAATTTAAATAAAACGTTTGAATCCAGGAAATGTTGAAATTAACTGATTTGAGGGTCAGAGTTTCTCTTTTTAGAAATAATCATTTGGATATCTTTACCTGTAAGACAGGCGACGACATATCCGTACATTTTATATATATAAACACAAACGACTTTGTGGTCATCTAATAAATAAATAAATAAAGATGAGATTGAGTTATAGAAACTGTAAAATGAGATCGAAAGTGGTTTATATTTATACTATTAAATGATCTATAGATATTTTTTATTTAAATACAATATTTAATAGATTTGTTTCTATACAACAGTTGTCAATGGTTTAGAGCCTGTTCCGCATGCGCTTGATAGTTTTAAATCATTAGCAACTGCTTATAAAAAACTATTTTAAATATTGCATACTTATTTTTAAGAATAATATGAAATCAATCCAATATCTAATTGTCTTGTGTTTTCTTTGTTCCAGGTGAGAATCGCATTTTTTTCAATTGTTTATAAGAATCGACGCCATTTTAGTAAGTTCACAACTTTGCACTTAAAATGTATTTGAATATTGAATAATTTAATTGGCTATTACTATTTCTTTGGGCTACTATTAATATAATACTAGAATCTTGTATTACTAATGATATATTATCAGTAATGCTAGGTTCTAGTCTTATAGTATCCCACAGGAACTGCTACAATTGACATGTTTAGGTTCATGTGAGCTGTAGTAGATAAACAATTATTTATTAATCAAACAGGATATAATACAGTTTATTTGTCTCTATTTGTGTGAGCTAAAGGGTGTGTGTTATGGAGGGTTGTATTTTGTTTTGTGCTTTTTAATGTTTTGCAAATGGCGTAATTCCCCATCGAGAGAAAACGAGCCCAGGCGGCTTGTTTGGGAACCCGGCGACAGATTTGGCAACCTTTTAACCTCAGAATAAATAAATTTATTTATTTTATTCCCCCGTGATTTTTATTTGTTTATAAACCTATATGAATTCACTAAACGCAATGAATATAAAATTTTAGAAATTTCTCTAACTAAATAGTAGTATTTTAAACGAATTTTGCAATTTATTTTTATTTGTTTATATAAATAAATAAATAAATAAACAATCATTAATTAAATAAAATTTAAAAGATTAATTAAACATAACTAAAAATCCTTTTAATAGTAGAAGTTAAAAAAAGAATTTAACACCTACTGGGAAAATAATGATTCATAATTCATTCTTACCCACATTTACAGAATTAAATACATTCATATTTCTAACTGAAAGAAATGTGAAAATTCTAATTAGTTCTTCGTTTTGAAAATACAAACATTTTGACATCAGAACGAACTTTCTATGAATTTCACAAGAATTTATTAACAATTTGAAAATATATCTATAAAAAAAGACTCATCTTTTTAATAACTCTTTCAAGTTCATATCTCAAATTCTAGTAAGACCTTCGATGGTTACCTTAAACTCTCAATTAAAATAAAAAAAAAATCGAAATGATTTTATTCAAGGATATTAAAAACTTTCAAGGGTATTCTTGGGAAAATTTAAATGACACTCTCTCGTAAGCGTTAATCTTTGAAATTGCGATTTAAAATACTTAAATACTATTAGCACACTAAACAAGAAAAATATTTTCTTATTCGAATTTCCTCCAGCCTTATCAGTTATCACCTATGGAACAGAAGTCGCTGTTTTAATATTTTCTCTCTCTCAATTTGTTTTGAATTTTGTTACATGCAATCTCCGAGTGATTGATAAGAGCTTAAGGTCATTTAATCATTTGTCGTTATCATTCAATGATTCGATATCGAAGAAGGAAACAACTGAAAGAGAATCAAGCAAGATTTATGTTTTATTTTGAAGGGATTTTTGACTAACCCATTTTGAGGTTATGGTACCTTTTTCATCCACTTGTCTTCTTAATAACAAATACTTTTCACTCGAATTTATTAAAGCATTAATTTATTACAGCTATGCAATATTTCTGATTAGTAAAATTTGATTTGTTACATTTATTTATTTATTATAAACATTGTATCTCTAGGGCCATCTAGCCCCTTTAATGTACAATTTTAGACCAATTTAATTACATAAAAATTAATTAATATAATACAAAATACAAAACAAGAAAAACGGAAAAAGCTAATATAACAAGCAAGAAAAAAAAGAAAAACATATGATACATAATAATTATATGAAACAAAAATAATAAAGATACAATACTTATATATAGAAAGAGGGAAAAATAATAACAATAACAACATATAGGATACAAAAACAAAAAATAAAAAATAAAAGTGTGACAAATTGTATCGCCCTTTTGCTACTAATTAAATTAATAAACTTATTTTGAGGTTAGGTTTTACATTCTTCATCGACTTTGCTATTTGCTACTATTAATAAATTTGATTTCAATTTATTAAAAAAAAAGAAATAAGTAAATAAATAAATCGTCCTGTAATATTTTACATTTCGCAATACTAATATTTGGCAAATTTTATCCCTCTTTTATTTCTAATTAGATTAATAAACACATTTAGAGGTTAGGTTACCATTTTCAGCGACTTTTCTGTTCAATAAATAAGCTACTTTCACTCGCTCGAATTTATTAATAAATTAATAAACATGCAATATTTTCTTAATAGTAATATGGTGTATTTATTGCAATGTGAAATAGTATTTTATCGCTCTTTTGTTTCCAATTAAATTAATCCTTATTTAAAATATTTTAATTTTCCAAGTAAGATAATTTGCAAAGTAGAAAGTGTGGATAGTTTCGAGAACATTTGTTTCAAATTGAAGTGACATCATAAAGTGCACTGAACTTGGATTCATTTGTTTTTTTATAGTGAAATAGAAAGTTTTTTCTTTCTGATATCAAACACGAAATCGCATTCATTGATTGTAGCGCACGTTTTGGATTAAACTTGAAATGGCTTTTATAATCATATTATTGGAGGCAGACTGTTTTGGTCTTCAAGTGACAACCCTCTCATGTTTATTTAAATTCATTACATGCAAGAAAACAGTTCGGAAACTAGCGAGGGGGGGCTGAAAAGAAGGGGTGCGCGGGGGTTTAAGGGAGGTAGACTAATTTAAGTTTAATAAACAATCCAAGTTTCACTGAAAATTTCAAACAAGCCAGGGGAACTAATCTCCAAACTAACTAACCATTTCTTCAGAGTGGAAAATGCTTTGTTTTAAAAAGAAAATGACACGTAAGGATTTTAACATTTACTTGGTAACAAAAAGATTTCCTCTTTTCTTCTCTTATTAAGATTTGGAAGGTTTATAACCACAGCAAATTAGCCATTTTTTTATCTATCAGATTTGAACAGACAGTTGTTTAGTGAAAACAAGGTCACCACAAGTAGTAAAGTTGTAATACATTCATTATAAAATACGTTTACTTATTAACAATTAGACTATTTAATTATACTAGATGTCGCCAATGACATCTCCATTAAAAATGAATTTTATTACTATGATTTTACCTGAATGATTGCTTCATTTTACACTAACGTAACCCACCTTCAAAAGAAAAAATACCAAGCCATTTAAGTAAAAAGTTATTCAATTGAAAAATATAGTGTAGCCGTCTTCAAAAAAGTGATTAAATTGGCGAAAACAAACTTGCTTGAATGGTTAGCTTGTCCCAAAATCGCACTTAAAATAACTTTGGATCTAGAACTCAAGCAACTTAATTTCTCCACTTTAATCACATTTTTGGAAGATAAATACATACTATATATTTAATTGTTAATAAATTTAAAAGATAATAAATATGTACTTTAGTAATTGAGTAAGAAGTAGGTACCTCATTTTTCGAAAGGTTTACTTGTGGAGCAGTCTTAAAAATCTTGAAAATACAGTTAATTTTCAAAAGAATAAAAAACTTTAAAAATAGAAATTTTCTGATTTAATAGAGACGTCGCTTACTATTACTATATATAGACGGGTTGTCAAGCTGTTGAACAAGAAACATATATTAATAGTAATTTACAATATCTTAAAATAAAGAAAAATCAAAGAAATCCATACTTTACTTGTTTTTCTATTTGTTTAAAATCATCATTTGAAAAAAACGACTTCTTTCTCGAATGTGGAAAGAATCAGTGGAATTCCTTTTTGATTTCATAATCGACGATCTATTTGAATAGAGAGGTTGATGCGACCATTTGATAATATTACTCACATAGCCAAGCCACTTTGAAAACCAATCCAGAAACAACATTTACTATTTCGAAAATCATTATTCACCGTCGACATTTATTGTACTGACAGGGAAAGATCGAAAACGTCCAAAGAAATAGAATCAATAACAGTTAAAAGAGAAATTAAACAAATAAATAAATTTGAAAACAGAGATATATATTTTTTTAAATGATAATTAAAATAAATAAACCAAAAACTCAATAAAGTTGGAGACAATAAAAGAGTGTATTTTCTGCTGGAATTATAAATTTTATTTATAAATAGACCGATGAAGAGGGCAAAGCCCTCAAAACCGAGGTTTGAACCGCGACCTAATATGCTTCCAAATATTTAGAAGTACTTCCAAATATTTCCAAGTACTTCCAAAATACTTCCAAAGCGGTGTACACCTACTTCCAATCGCGGATCACCCCTCGCTCAAAACTATAGTCTCGTTATAAATAAAATTTATAATTCCAGCAGAAGACACACTCTTATTGTTTCCTTAAATATATAAAAATTCTGCTACGCTCGGCACAAAAAACTTTCAACTCAATAAGGTGTTGAGTTATTTTTTGAATAAAAAAATAAAATAAATATTCCATAAAACAATTTTTATATCTATGAAAATTTAACCTTAGCCCCGATTATAAACCTTGAAATGCGATTTCCATAATAGGGGTAATGAAATGATATTTAATTTTAAAACTTTCAGTTAGGGAAAGTATATCTTCTTTTTTTTTCTCTTCGTTTTACTTTCTCTTACTAGTTAATAAAAAGTACACATATACAAGATCATTTTATTTAAAAGTTATTCGATAAATAAGATCTTTGTTAAAAAATTTGTTTCAGAAACGAAAATATTCATTTTTTTCATTTTAATATGAATTATTTTTTTTTTAATTTATTGATTAAAATATAATTACATTTTAATATTAATTATCAAATTTAATTTATAATATTTTATCTTTACTGAACTTTGACATTTATCTAAACATGTTTATAATAATTTTCCACTCATCTCCGTCGATTAAATGGTTTTCATTAGAATTCTCTAATTATTTAAAACAAATCTATGTATAAGTGAATTAAAAAAAAGAAGATATAAGTAGAACAATACTAGATAATTTTACAGTAAAATGTGAAAACATGTAAAATCAGTAGTAATTAGTGAAGTTGCACAGGCTTGGTTCCTTTGGCTCACAGGCCTCTCTTGCAAATGTGGGTCAAGGCATTCGCGGCTCGTCGCCTACCCGCCTTCCTATACACAACCTCAAAAACAGCCAGTAAATAAATACTCTACTATTCATAGTGGACTAGATAGCAAAAATAACATTCATTCCTTCTCATTGAAACCAAGCAACAATATGTACATATAAATATTTCCTCCAGCAACAATAAATCGCCGCTTATTTGATTATATTATTAAATATATTCATTTATATTTATAACTAGCCTTTGGCCCGGCGTCGCCTAGCCCCTGGCGGGGAGCGTCTCGTTCATACCAATTTAATAATTGAAATTTAAAATGATACTGAAAATATTAAAAGAATAAGCTGAATGAAATTGATTCAAGAATAAGGAAAAGTTTATTTAACACATTGGCTAAGCACGATCACTATCTGACTAATCAGAATCGTACTAATAATTTTTGCCATTGGCTATACACTGGCAATCAGATCGTTTGGATTATACAAACATACATACAACCTTTTCCATTTTATATATAGAGATATATTAATAATAACTAATTAATTAATTCACTATTAATATGTATATTTAATACTCTTTCATTTAATAAATTAAAGTGCACACAATCTAATCAAAATTAAACATTTATCTTAAAGATAATTTAATTGATCTGGAGTTAATTCTAACTTTTTAAAACCGAATATATTTGTTTACTTAATTTTATTTAAACGCATTTATCTTTTTCTTCTCCCTAGTAAGGGATGAAACAAATGGCCGCTATTTTGACGTTTTAAGACTTTAATTAATTAAAAAAAAAAGGCACATTGCTCTATGAATATGACGAGTAATAAAATATATAACTTCCTTTAAATTTTAAACCAATTAAACCATTCTAATTCTTTGGAAAATACAATTTCTTTTTTTCTTTTTAGGTTAGATTATCCAGAAAATGGCGACCGGGTTATTAGAAATTTCAATTTTTTTATGATTCACTAAGAATTATATTTAGGTTTTTAGATAACAGAAATACATTGCCTTATCGCATTAGTTTTGACCTTAAAATAATTTCAATCGAAAGAAAATATAAGGTAGAAATAATATTAACTTTTATTCAATCAATAATATTATATAGATCGTCTCACTTTTCGTCTCAATCGGTTGCTATTCATTTTGTTTGATTGTTATTATATCTAAAAATAACACATTCTATAATCTGCTATTTTAGGGTGTAGCATAAAACCCAAAGAATGAATTATTTACTAAAAAAATTTGACATTTTTTTTTATTTATAAAACCGAAATCTACAAAAATGATGAATGAATACCTACATATAGAATATTAAAATCAAATATATATATTATAATTTAATTGAATCAAACATTTCTAAATATATATTTATAACCCTTTTGATGATATAGAATATAAAAAATTTCTCCTATTTAAAAAATCACAACATTTTTCATTAGATTCCCCCTTCTGTTGATATATAGTATGTTCATGGCATTTTCACCCATGTCTGTTGATCATCTTTCCTAACTTGAAGTAACCTTGGATGTTGGAAAAGCCTCGTAAAACAAACAAGAAAAGTCTTCACGCAACTTTATTCGCTAAAAGTACTAACGCCGTAACACTTATTGATCCTGGGTTTAAAGTAAATAACCTTATATACATCTCTCTTTCACTGTCTACTTTCACCATTGGATATATATCTACTTTTAACTAAACCTTCGTTTAATTGCATAGACAGATTGAAATTTTATTCCCTTAATAAATAACTTGATTTCATTTTATTTGTTTTCACATAATGAAATAACTCAATTAATAAAGTACATATTTATTATCTTTTAAATCCATTAACAACTAACTAGATACCTACTAACACCATCATTGTTATATTTAATTTTCAAAGAATATACATAATTTGAAATTTTGAGCTACATTTTTTTAAACAAAGGAATTGAATTTGTATGTTTCATTTCGATTTCATTTAATATCTATATTTAATAATTATATATAAAAAAAGTAAAATTAGAATATTCAATTAATAGGTATTGATAATTCATATTATTAAAATGTGTTGCTAACTTGTTTCTAAACGATTCCCATTGATTTAACTTATTTAATATTATTTGCATTGATTTAAAAAAAAAGTTCTGCTTCTCTTATAAATAATAAAAACATTTTTAAAATGATCTACTTTAAAATTAATTGCCAATGATATATAGTTAGTTTTTATTTATTTATTTATCATATATATTAAAAATAAATTTTATATCCAATCAAAGAGGATAATCTTTATTAGAAAAGTTTGGTTGCATTTTATGATCAATATAAAGTAAACTTTGTATAATATCCGTGAGAAAGGCCTTCATAAAAGTTCTAGAATCGAGTAGAATATTATTTTATTATCTTAAAGTTTTCGGATCGTGTCCAAAAGTTTATGTATAATTTGGTCACTGGGGAAATAAAATAAAAATGTATATATCAATATATTGATTTCTTCCAATTTTTCGACTTAACGAGATAAAAATACTAATTATATAACAAATCACTAATGATATACCTATAATACAATAATCCAATTACATTATTAACTGAGATACAAGATACTAAATGTTTATTTCACTCATATTTTTGAGAAAACTTTTAGATTTTAAATTGGTAAGAGAAAAATACAATACACACATAGCACACAATATATGTATATTTTAGGAATTCTTTATAGCTGTAGTTGTATTAATTTATGAACGGGTTAAAATAAGAGACGTGCAGCTTTTATTTATTTATTTTTTATTTATGAACTCCCGCTAACGTTTCAGCTATTGGTTGTAGCCATCTTCAGAGCTAAACAATGACAAACAATGTTAACAATATTAAATCGGCCTTGTCCGAGTACATCATTCAATTATAATTTTGTTTTTCTACTCATCGGGAATTTGTCAATATTTATATAAGATCATATGTATATTTCTTGTATATAGTTTTATCTGATGAGTGATGTATCCAAAAAAATTGTTATATATAAATATTGACAAATTCCCGGTGAGTAGAAAAACAAAATTATTGATGTTGATTGATGTACTCGGACAAGGCCGATTTAATATCGTTAACATTGTTTGTCATTGTTTAGCTCTGAAGATGGCTACAACCAATAGCCGAAACGTTGGCGGGAGCTCATAAATAAAAGCTGCACGTCTCTTATTTTAACCCCTTCATAAATATGTGTATAAAAAACTTAAAAAAAAAAAATATTATACTTAAAATTGAATAAGACAAGTTACAAAATACATTCACTTGTAATACCTATGTATTTAGGATAGTTTCATTTTTTTTTTATGTTATTTGTATTTTAAACACAAGATATCAATTGCCAAAAAGAGCTAAATAATCATTTTTATTCCATGTTTGTAACCGGTTACATGTTATCACTTAGAATTGTAATTAATATCTTGTGTTTTATTATTAATAACTGATTACTGATACTGGCCTTATCTTTATAAATGTATATTTTATACTTATATATTTTAATAAGCTTAATGAATCTAGCCGTTAACTGATGCTAAATAGCTTTGTTTAATTAAATATTATACTTGGATGGGCGACCATTTAGGGAACCAATTTGATTTATTAAAGGATATCCAGTCCAAGCCGGTTTTCTTTCTTCCCAATAGAATCATCTGGGATTATCTAAATAGTCTGTAACAAATAAATAAATAATTTAAACTAGTGAATATACATATAATATAAATCCATAGTTATATTTAGCGTAACATGTATAATGTTAAACGTATTGAAACTATCCGATTTATTTTAATATATCCTTGATCTATAAAAAACCTTTTATACAGCACCAATCAATTCTGTTTATGTTTTTTTTTTCATTCTTATTATAAAATTCTATAAATTCACCTTAGCTCCTTAGCAATTAATGTTTTATATTTAGTAACAATAACATGCAACGTTAGCTGATCTAAAGGTGTGTTTAAAAGATTTTTCTTTATTTTTAGTTTCGGTGTTAACATAATATTATTTTTAGATGATAAATATTGGTTTAATATAAAATTAGAAGCATCATTTATCGGGAATATGACGAACAGAGACACGGCTCTTTGATAAAAGGTTTATCCGGAATGAAAATTCGTGGAAAGAAGTCAATTTCGAGCTACATGATTTCATTTTTAATTGGAATTTAATTATAGCAAGGTTTTTTCTGCTTTTCACAAAGAGAGTCAAAATCACATTGACAAAGATATATTCGATGGTTTAGTGAACATTTATTATCAAGTTCTAATCTACTACTAATTTAGAAATTTATTCTTTCTTCCAAATACAAGCAACAGAAAAATAATTGATAACAACCAGATCATTACTTTTTATAATTGCAATTTTCGTGATAAAATACAAATTATCATAGTAATTTTCAAAAATATTAAACTTGGATAAAATTACAAAATCATATAGGTATTTTTCCATTTTCGCTGCTCAAGAATTAATTTTACTTCCATAGTTAACTTCTAATTGCTGTCAAAGAATCAAATCAGGAACCGTTTTTCGTTTGGTTTCTGTTTTTCGACTATATAATGAGAGAAGAAGTTACAAATGGAATTGGGAGATTAGAAAATGTAGCACGAATAGAATTTTCTATAATAGGACTAAGTATATTGTATATTATTTCTGAGTTCACTAGATTCACTGTGAGTAACGACTCTCACTTCACATTATTTATAATAAAAATTACGATTTAGTATTCTTTGGACTATTTGAGACTGAAGATATAAATAAGATTTGAAAACGTGTCTAGTAAATTGAAATTTTGAATATTTTAAATTTAAATGTTAAAAAACAATATGGGTAATTATCGGCTCAAGGATAAAATCCTAAAAAACCATTTCGGGGTATTATTATTCTCCCAATCTCTCCTTCTCAGACTGTTCTAAATTGCAACTTCTCCTGAAAAGGTCAATTGAGGGGAACAAAGATCAAGGATAAGAATGATTATTTTTATATATATTTCCTATGTTTCTTGGCAATTTCATTCGTATTTGTAATAAATTGACAATCTATTGATTCTCACGAGAAAGAAATTCGAATTTATTTTAGCAATAAAAAAAAGAGGAGGGTGAAAAGCCATTGAAAAAAAAAAAAACTTGGACCAAACATGATTTTCTATTCAATTCACACACGATAAATGTCCTTGTACAAGGTCAAACGCGAATTTCGAATTGTTCATTAAGAGGTCACTATCAAATGATCAACTAGTAAAAACACAATTTGTTTCAATGAAGATGACAAAACAAGTGGACTGGTTTTTTAAGGGAATTATCTCATTGTTGAGTTATTACATGAAACTAGAAACAATAAGCAGGTGGAGGGGTAACCGATGAAAGCTTTTTCCAAGTGACCCAGTTGGATGGTAGAAGGCTCAGGCAAGGGTCTCAGTGAGGAGCTCTGGCTGCCTACCCACTGACCCACATAGCGACCATCGGAAAGTAGTAGCCTTCAGCAACCAATCCGCTGAAGGATAGCCTATTTATTGCAAACTTCAATCATGGATCCTTTACTCTTACTATTCTTTTCCTTCCCTCAATTCTCTTATTATATAATAATCTAACAATGGCGGATTTTTATCCCCACAATTTAAATTTTTGTATTTTTGTATTTTTATTTAGGTTTGAAATTTTTTTATTAATTTAAAAATGATTGAAACAATAAAAAGATAAAGTTGTAAGAATGGACATAGGAGGGGGCGTTGATGCCTAAATTGTAACCATAGAGTAATATAGAGTGGAAGGCTCCATAAGGAGCCAATGTATTTTAGCGTATACGAGTTACAGAGCTCTCTGGCGAGACAAGGGCAAAACCATTGGGCAATAAAATGGCGGAAACCGCTATCTTCGGGGCAAATTTTGGTGACATTATCAAGAGTAAAAAATACGCTTATATATTTATAACATAAAGGGATGTATCTTTTATCTATGACAAAGTCTTTGAATGTTCTATGATCTTTGGATAGCTCTTAAGAACTAAGAGTTTGCTAAGTGCAGTCGCTGGAGAGCGCTTTTTCTATATACGGTAGCCTTCCACTCTATATTACTCTATGATTGTAACTATGATAAACATGTAATTCTTAAATTTGGTAAATTAACAAATTTTGTTCATTAAAAAAAAGGACATCTACATTGATCTCATCTCTATAAGAAAAAACAATTTTTTTAAATCAACAGATAGAGATTACAAAGAGAAGACGATCCTTTTCATTTTCAATAAACCCTTTAATTTGATCTAAATTGTTGTTATAAAACCAGCTAAATTATAATTATTTAATCGTCAGTTTCTTTGCCTAAATTCCATCACTGAAACAGGTTCTTTCTCTTTCAGAAACAACCTGTTCAATTCCAGTTGGCTTGTCATCGCGAAAGTGGTAGATTTATTAATAAAAATGTTATTAATATATTAATGAACTTGATTATATTCATAAGCACTATGAAAAATGTTAACCTCATTTCGATTTTTCACAGATTGTTTTTTCTTTATACAATGGAAATAATGTCTAATCTAATAATAATATATTTAACCACTTAAATAAAATGAAATAAATTAATTTCCAATTTAAAATTAGCTTTGATAACGTAACAAAAAATCGTCAATAAAACGAGGAATTACAAATGCATTTTAACCTCGATTTTAACTAACTTTTTTAATCTGTAAACTCCTGAAAATGGACTAATAACCCGAAATATATTGAGTCTGATAAACCTCTTTGAGTTTTATTTCATTTATTGTGAAACTACACTCCCTTTACTTTATTAATTAGTATACCTTTCGTTTGTTCATTGTTCTAATTCTAATTATGTATTTATTAAAGTACACAATACACATTCCTACCTTTGGAGTATAAAATTCTAATTTCAATAATTTAAAATTTTTAAAAATAGAATTATTTTCAAGAAATAAAAACTTTTAGGTAATATATTATTGCAAAGGACACATATGCGTTCTCTTTTTTATGAATCGTTCCTCTTAGAAAAATATACATGCAAGGTGTTGGTTCAATATGTCAGTAGAAAGAAAATAAACATTTTTTTCTTACTTGAACGTTTATTAAAAATAGAATTATTAAATGAATATTATTAGATTTAGATGAATAATCTTAAACGAGAGTTTATTTATAATATATACATTAATACACACATAAGGGGAATTAAATAAAAACGTGTTTTGTGAATGTGTATGTTTGATTCGAACAATTCAATCTCTTATATAAGATAGATAACTATGTAATGGAAATAAAAGGATAGCATGAAAATGGTGATGGATAATTTGCACAAGCGGAAAAGAGTAAATGGGGTCTGGTGGGGGTGACAAGCTACGGATAGAATTTATGAACCGGGAATATCATTTAGATAAATCTCTGTTCTATTTTCTAAGTAGTCTAAAAGTAATAATAGACTGCATATATATATAAACATTTAACATTTTTAAAACTTCGTGACTTAATTAAGACTAAAATTAAAAATATAAAAACAATCATGAATAATGCTCTATATTCAATTATGATGGAAAATAATTAGAACAAATAAAAATATCGCACTGATGTTAATCGAAATATTATTTTTATTAATATATTCCGGACTTTGTATGTATTTATTAACATTAATTTAAGATTCTGAATATGGATTCGCAGGTATCAAAAATAAAATTTACTAATTTAATTTCCTCGTTTTATTATGTTCAAAATCTTGAATTGAAAATTTTACTTTAATCTTATTAAATTTTTACTTTACCATACAGGGTATGGTCAAGTAAGTATATTGTAATCGTGCATGAAAAAAGTTTTTTTCGAAATATCTCAAAAACGGCTGAAACTATTTTGATTAATAAAATTGAGCGAAACCATGGCATTTCGGTCTACAAAAAAGCTCTAATAAGTGAACATCGAAAAAATTATATTTTTCGAGATAATAATTGTTTTGACAAAATGTCTGTTAGTTAGTCTGTCTGTTAGTCTGTGCGTTACCAAATTTTTGTGGACGAGCTAGCTCAAAAATTAGTGTGAATATCGAAACCAAATTTCACACGTAGTTTTGGTCCATTGAGATTAAGAGCTGATTAGAGCCATTTGAGCAAACTCAACCAAATTTTGTATACATAATCAGTGGGACACCAGAAGTCTAAAAATGCACAAACTAACCGCCTAAAATGGGGGGGGGGGGGTCAAAAAATCAAAATATAGGTTCTTGTACCAAACTCAACCAAATTTTGTATACATAATCAGTGGGCCTCCTGGAGTCTAAAAATGGAAAAACTAACCCCCTCCCCTACATTATTATAATTAAATATTAAATATAAGTGAGGGGCCAGGTTGTATGGTAAAGTCAAGTGGATGGCCACATCAGAACACGTCAGCTTATTTTGTATTGCACATAGTTAATTTAAGAAAAATAATTGAATGACACTTGCATGAAGAAAGTTATTATTCTCAAGCAACCTATTAATTATATCAATTTTGTTTGATTAACGATATGCGTTCTATGACAAAGGACATTAAATAAGATTAAGGTGAAACAAAAGCTTGAATCGTGGCAATTAAATTAGTTTTATTTTCATTTACTTCAAGTCCAAATAACTGCGAATCGATTTAGGATTTAAAAAGGATGGACACGAATCACATGATAGAACTAATTTATAAAGTTTTATTGTAGACTAACACAGAACTATAATATACTCTTTCACTGTCAGATGATGATCATCTTCGTTCCAAGTTTATCATGTTGTGATGATAAACCTTCATGAATTTGACCTAAATAAAAGTTTCTAATTTTGTCGAAATCATCTCCATGCAAATTAGTCTCGAGAGATTGCTATATAGCATTCTTTCTCACAAATTTATTACAATTTGTGTTTTTACAGCTTGATAAAGATAAAAAAATTAAATGAAGAATAGAGCAAAAAACAACTTGAAGGAATGTAGTTAAATAGACAGGTGAAATGGGGATTACTCGGAGATTTGCTATGTAATAGTTACAAAATTACAAAACTAACTTTCTAAGACATCTTGCTAAGAATTCTATTTGACACGATAAGATGCTAAATAAGTATACATTACGAGCACTATATTTATTATGGTTTGTTTATAATTACCTATCATTAATTCATGTTACTAAGTATCTATTTATTGCTTTTTTGCTTAATTGTACAATATAAAATTACCCATCCACTTCTACGTAATATCTTATTGTACACAAAAAAAAAAAAACAAACGATTTGTTTTAATATTTTTAACTCTTAATTAAATAATTCGAATGAGGTTTTGGAGAGATTTTTGGAATGAAACCAATCGACTTGATTGGGGGAATAATGGAATTGAAATAATTATCGGAAAAGAGGTTTTTTTATCTAATTAGATTTTTCCTCTTATTAAAAACAAGGACTAAAGATGAATAAGGACACCGATGGTGGAGAAGTAATCTCCGGAATCGAAGCAAAAATACAATGTATACATTAATTAATGTAAAATAATTGGTTTAATAAAAAAAAAATTAAATAATTCAATTTTACCAAAAGATAGTTCGTTATCTCATATTAGATCTAAATATAAAAGCTCTGTTTTTGTATTGATTTTAATATTTTTTTCTCTGCTCATCTCGCAAATGGAAAGTGGTTATTTCACATTAAATGAAGATTTTTAAATTTAATCAAAATACTGATCGTGGAGAAATGGAATAATATGGAATTGGAATAATTATCGAGAGGTTTCTTTATTTAATTAGTTTTTTCCTCTTATTAAAAACAAGGACTAAAAAGATGATCAAGGACAGTCGATGGTGGAGAAGTAATCTCCGGAGTCGAAGCTCAAATACAATGTATACATTAACTCATGTAAAATAATTGGTTTAATCAAAATACTTGCTTATATCTTTACACTAATTGATTATTACTCTTTGAATCTTCAGGTAGAGTGAAATGACCAACTCAAGATTATGATTCACAAATTAATTAAATAATCGGAGCAAAAAGTTATACTTTTTCAACATTCGAAATTCTGTTTGTAGTTTCGAGGGGTTATTTCACATTAAATGAAGATTTTTAAATTTAATCAAAATACTTGTTTATATCTTAACACTAATTGATTATTATCACTCTTTGAATCTTCAGGCAGGGTGAAATGACCAACTCAAGATTATGATTCTCAAATTAATTAAATAATTGGAGCAAAAAGTTATACTTTTTCAACACTCGATATGCTGTTTGTAGTTTCGAGGAATTAATAATTTCTAACGCCATTTCCTTTATAGAAGGATTAGTTGATGACTGATTTTCCAATTGCATTTTCTCAGCCTAACCTCTACCGTTTATTCTCCTAAATTAAAATTTATTTTTCTATACGATTTATTAAGTAGTACCTAATTCAAAATAACACTCCAAGTTATTTTGTCTATTATTTTTTTTATTATATAAACTGATTAAAAATTAAAATATTTATTTTGCGAAACTCCTAATTTACAAACCCTTCATTTATTTCAATCGGATTAAAATTTATACACGACTAATAACCCATGAGACTTAATAATTACACCAATTTAAAAAAAATCGTTATAGCCGTTTTTGAGAAAATAAAAAAATTATCGAAGTAGTTAATAAGTAGGGCAAATATAAAAAAGAACCAATCCGTGTATAATAATTTTACAACACCCATACTTAATTGTATTGAATAGCAAAAACTTTGACAGAAAAGTGGATATATCTAAAAAAGTAGAGCTGATAGAAAAAAGTGATTTAATATTTAAAATTTAGCTAAAATTATTTATAAAATCCTAGGCACTAATTTTTTTTTTGTAGACCAGTGTAATGTATAAGGTACGCCATTGTTAGTGTCATTGAGAACAGGCCGAAATGTTTTTCTAATCGGGGAATATAATAGTAAATGATAATTAATAAAATAATTTATAATCATTTACGACCCCCCTCCTCTACAAAATAAATACATAAATAAAATAAAGTCGTTTCTTAATTTCATAAATTTTAGGGTTTATTTGGGGACAGTTTATTTAGTCAAATCATATTCTAAATCCAGAGACAAATGTGTTCACAAATTACGTATTTTTTTTGAAATTTATTTAAATATCCATGTTAAATTAAAAATGAGTTATATGTACAGAGTGACAAATTCCAAATCTTGAATCAAATTTACTACTGAAGGTGGTCTGTCTACCAGCAGTGGTGGCCGAAACTGTCTAGTAAATAAATATAGTGTTAATTAACTGAAATTGCTCTATTTGTTTAATTTGTGTCACTAAATAAACCCTTAGATTTATAAAATTATTAATCAAGTATGTTGGCAGGCGAGGAGTGAACCGCGACCTAAAATCGTGTACACCTACTTCCACTTCCACTTTCATTTTCAAGTAGAAGATAATAGATGACAATAGATTTTATCTAATGAATTCCAAAGTAATTCCAATGGCAGTTCACCTCCTCGTTGGGAGATATTTGGACAGGAAATTACAAATCAAATTATTCTCATTGATTTACGCGACGTTTTTCCTGATGAAGCCAAAATAAAATTTGCGAAACGTCGTCTAAATCAATGAGAATAATTTGATTTGCTATTTTCCTGTCCAAATATCTGCCAACATACTTGATTAATTAAATAATATGGATGCTATGGACTTGAATTATAAAATTATTTTTGAATTCCTCCATATTTATTTAACGCCAAAGCACCTCCTATCAGAGAGATCACGCCGTCATCGTCGTCGTTAAGCACTTTATAATAGTAGAAGGCAAGTAAAAATTATGTGCTGTGCATTCAATGAATATTTTTTATTAAGTCAACTTTAGATTATAATTATCTATGTTTTATATTTTATCCACTGGCTTCGAATGGCTATAATGTGTCTCCTCTTTCCTGCTCTCTTCTAAGTAATTAACGCTCGGAGATAAATTAAATAAGTCGTCGTTCATTTTTTTGATCGAATTGAGCCAACTGATGATTAAGAGTCAGTCTCTCTCTCCATTTCCCCCAACGCATATAATAAACAGAATGCAAGATGCTGTGGTCCACGGCCATGTCCGGGAAATACCATCCGACCTTGACTTAATCAAATGACCAGCCGGGTCATTCTGACAATTGACAAGCGTGCTCAGCTGATGCAGCCGACCCCATCCAGCCATACTTGATTATAGGGATAAATCGCTCTCTCTCTCAGGGATATTTGATATCCATTCTATTAACGTCTTTGTTTGTTTGTACATAACACTTAATGAAACTTATACTCACCTACAAACTAATAATAGATGTTATAAGGGTCATTTAGATTCAATAAATATTTACTCCTTTATTTGTAAAATAACGTATAAGCTTTCATTAGTTTTGTTGTTTCATGGCTGATCTAATTTCTATTTTGATGCTCTCTTCTATATCAACAAATTAATCATAGTGGAAAAATTTAAATGTTTATTTGATTGAAGTAATTTAATTTTTAACAGACTTTGAAAAAAGGAGGAGGAGGTTATCAATTCAACGAAATGATTGTTTTTATTTTTGAGTTTGAACATTTATTTCTCTTTACCATGTGGATCGATTTGGATGATTTTTTTTTGCATTGGGTTTAGTATAGGTGCCGATTGATTCCGTTTTTTTTTCATTGGTATTGGACCTTTTTTGTTATGTATGTACACTTATAACTTATTTGTTTATTGACCAATTTCGATGATTCTTTTTTTATTGGAAAGGTGGTACCTTAGGGGTGGTACCATATTTTAATTTGGTCAAGTTCTGATGATGTTTGTTTGTCAATTTCTATTTACCATGTGGACTTATTTCGATGATTTTTTTGCATTGGTTTCAGTATAGGTGCCAATTAGTTCCGTATAAATTTCATTAGTATTGGACCTTTTTTGTTATGTATGTTCACGCATAACTTCTTTGTTTATGGTCCGATTTCAATGATTCTTTTTTTATTGGAAAGTGGATTCCTTTAGGGTAGTACAATATTAATTTGGTCAATATATAGTAATCAATGACAAAATAACGGAAATCTCCAATTCTTATGTGCAAATAATCGAAATTATAATGAATAAAATCTTTTATAAAAAAACATTCTTAAAATGTTCATTTAAAACCCGCTAACGTTTCGAGATAATTTATCTATTTATAAATTGAATCAATTTCTGATTCATTCGCCCGAATCTTTCTCTTACGAGATGCATGCAAGGTATTATCATAAGTCACTTTTAATAAAATCACTAAAAAGAGAAAAATAAAAATAATTTTTAGAAAAAAACCGTGCTTTCAAAAAAATTAAATGTAACTAATAAAATAATAAGAACTTAAAAATAAAATAAAATGCACTAAAAGGTATAAAATAATTATCCTATATAGTTCCAATCAAACGACGAAATTGTTATATGAAATCAATTTTTAAAGTCGGTGCCAAACAAACTACCAATAATCGAGATTACGGGATGTTGTCTTAATTACACGCCAAACATACTAAGTAAGATCCATGTGGGATTCGTAAAATGTATATGTTTGGCACCGACTTCAAAAGGGGATTTCCTGTAAAATTTCATCAATAAATTTTTTATAATTTTTCTAATTAGTATATCAAAGAATAATTGATATATTAATGAGAATTGTTTTGACCGCGTTTTTTTTTTTTTGAAAAAGATATCTATATCGCGAGAGATATACCATATACTCCTTTCTAAATATATAATTAAGTCCAGAATGTTCCTAGGAAGATTAAAGCATTTCTTAAGAAAGTATTTAAGAGTAATTTCCACATTAGTATAGCTCTTGTATCCCCAAACCTAAGCACCATAATACATGATTGCTCTTGAGGCTGCATTATATATTTTCATCTTCGAAGAGAAATCTCATTGCTGGACGGGTTACCATTTATCCAATTAAGATGAAACTGTACTGTTTAGAAAATTCAGCAATGATCAATTTGCTCTTGATGGCAAAAATAAATAAAATAGAATGTTTGTTAATTAAAATAGTATAATTATTTAATCCGGGTCTTGTGTTGGTGTATAAAAATGGGGTTAAACAAACTTGAATTTTATTAATCAAATGAAGTTATATAATTTAGAGTCAAACAACAAATAATGATATTATTTAAACAATATTTTGTACTTAGAAAATTCGGCAAAGAGGCATTGCTCTGAATAAATAAAATAAAATATTTATTGATATTTAAATTTTAAGATATAAAAAGAATTATTCTTGATTCTGTTGTTGTCTACTTCACAACAACATCGTCACTTAATCACACGAAACGATAAACGATAAATAATAATCAAACAATAAACGAGAAATGATAAAAACAGAGGACACAATACTTTTCATTTCACTTGACCATCTTGCCACGCTGCATGTCTAAAACCTCCACGTCCTCATTACTCATTTCCTTTCGACTCTGATTCTCCTTAAAACACTAGACTCCCAGTACATAACCGCGCCAAATTTATTTTGGTTACAAAACTTTGTTTGAGTTTTAGCAAGTTTAATCTAGTTTAAAAATGTATAGAGTAGTCTTTGCCGAAAACGTACTCCTTCATGGTCAAAATGAGAAAAAATTGAAAAAAGTAGGAGTTTTTGGGATATTAAAAAGTGATCAGTGGGGCTGTTTTTTGGATCCCCATAAAAAATCGAACTACTGACCTATTTTTTTTTTAGAAAATAGAAAAAGAAAAATAATATTTTTATAAAAAAAAATAAAACCGACTTCAAAAAATTTAAATGTATCAAATAAAATAATAAGAACTCATAAATCAAATCAAATGCACTAAAAGCTATAAAATAATTATCTAATTTAGTTGCGACCAAACGACGAAATATTAACATGAAATCACTTTTTGAAGTCGGTGCCAAACAAACTATATAAGCCAGCTTACTTCCGCCAAACGTACTAAGTAAGATCTGTCGAGTTCGATTCATAAAATGTATATGTTTGTCACCGACTTCAAAAAGTGATTTCATGTTAATAATTTCGTCAATTAGTTGTAACTAAATTAGATGATTATTTTATACCTTTTAGTGCATTTTATTTGAATTTTAAGTTCTTATTATTTTATTTTATTCATTTAATTTTTTTTGAAGTTATTTTTATTTTTTTTATAAAAATTATTACTTTATTTATTTTTTTTTTCAAAAAATCTTAAATAGAAATAATAAAAATTTAGCCGATAGGCCTCTATCTAAAAGTTAGTGAACTAAATAAATAATATATATAGGAATCAGTAAAAATGCTGAAAGTGAGTAGAGAAGAGTGACAAATTTCATTTGGAAACTCATTAGAAAAACTCCCTTTGTTCTGCGCCCCTCACTTGGGATATTTTATTGTACAATGTACAGTGTGTTAGGAACATTCAATGAAAAGTACAGTGATCCAATTCGTGTTTGGAATCAGAGAAAATACGAACTAAAGGAATAATTTATTGACAAAATGCGATTTACTTTAACGTTTTCATTGAGTACTTTTATAGTGAAAGTGTATTCACTTTTTAGAATGTGAAATGGAAATAATTTGCTTTTCCTATATACATAGATATACTACTTACATATTTCAATATAAAAGAAAATTGAATCTCGATTTTTTTTAAAATTCACAATCATAAACATGTCATACTCATGTACATATATATATATATATTTATTTATTTTTCTTTCACTTCTTTCTCTCGTTTCTCTCTCTGATAAATTTAAATTTATCTTGAGATGAAAGTAAAAATAATAAACAAGGAATGAAATCATATTTTAAAGAAAAACGAAATAATTTAGTAATTAAAATATTTATAAATAAAAAATGTTAAGTCTTTGACAGTTGTACTGATCTGGTGTTATATTTTTTGAGGATTAAATTTCTGTTAGACAAATTTGAAAATTAATTAGTCTTAAAAAATTTTAATTTTTCTATTAAATTGATAGGGTATATAATTGTTAAGGGAAGGTTTTTATACAGATGAAAGCCGAAGTATATGCTTCGCATTGATTAAAGTAATGAATATAAATCAAACGGCAACAAAGTGAACATAACAGGCTGGTTATCCAACATAACTGACAGTGAAACCAAAATGACTGTATACATGGAAGATGAAGGACGAGAAAAACTATCATATGTACTATATAATATAAATAAATAAAATTCTATTGTTGAAAAATAAATAAAACAAAATCTATACCAAGATAAGAACAATGCCCGGAGCGTATCGACAAGAAACAGCTAGTAATATACACTGCCCCACAAAAAAAATGGCGCACTTGAAAAATTTTCATTTTTTTCTTTCATATCCTTATTTTTTTACTTTAAATATTAAATTTATCTAAATACTGATAATGTCTAATAGTTTAATCAAAAAAACAACAATTTAAAGCAATGAAATTTTATCCATTTAAAATTTATCAAATCCAAGATTAAATTACAAAAGTTTCAAGTTACATTTTTATTAAATATAATTTCTATTAAATAAAATTAATCGCATTTACGATTGTAATTCTTATTAATAGACATCCTATTAGTTGTATAAATTTAAAAACATTATGATTACACCAGATCAAGTGGCTCGAGCGCTAACTTTAGTGGATGAAGGAAGAGGGTCAACGGTATGGCCGCACCTTAGGTTTCCCTGAAACCACCGTCCATAGGGCTATGAAAAGGTCTCAAGAGACAGGTCGTTGTACCAGAAGACAAGGATCAGGTCGTCCAAGGGCAACAAGAGCGATTGATGACAGATTTATTGTCATGAATGCATTGCGCAATCGTAACGCATCTGCTTCCGAGATGGCTCAGGCTCTCCGTACAGTTAGAAATTTTTCAATTAGTGTCGATCAGCGAAAGGACCATTGCACTCTGTGGAACACCGAAGGGCCCGCCTTGGCTTTGCCAGAAAACACCGTCACTGGACAGAGTCGACTGGACTAGCGTTTTGTTTTCGGATGAGTCCAGGTTCAATTTATTTGGACCAGAATGCCGTCTTTTGTTTACCGAAGACCCGGGGAGCATTACGCACAATGTAACATTACCTATAGAGATAATAAGTAAAAATATATTTTATGTAAGTGAAGTTCATTTGGGAAGAAAGTACATGGTGGGGGGAAAGAATGCGGTATTGAGTATTGTATTTATAGACAAATGAACAAAGGGGGTTTAACTAGGGCTTAGAATTATACCTGGACTTAGAAATAAAGGAAGGAAGAAGTAGAATAAGGGAAGGGAGGGGGGGTTACGAACTCGAAAGAAACAATAGTAAAATATTAAAATAGAAATTTTGAAAATGTAAAATAATTTTTAGGTTATTTATATTATAAAATATAATCTATAATCGTATTTTTATTAACTTCTAATTGGTTATTAAGGATGTTGCTATTATTTGAAAGGGCTCTTTTAATTTCAGTAGACTCTAAAAGATCCAACCCAAGGCCTTTTCTTTCAAAATGAATAGGAATAAGATTATTAATAGAGGCCGAATGATTAGAGGAATGTAAATGAATGGCGAAAGCAGAGGTTGATTCTAAATTAATGTTATCTGATCGGTCAAGGCGTTTAAGATCACCAACATGTTCGGAGTAGCGTTTTCTGAAGGAACGGCCAGTCTGACCTATGTAAAATGCGTCACAATCATCACAAGTCAATTTATACACTCCTGATTTGTCTAATTTTTCAATTTTGTCTATTTTATTATTAATTAATCGAGAGCCTAAATTATTGTTATTATACAGAGCAGGAGTAATTCCATATGATCTAAGGGAAGAACATAATGGAGTTGTCAAATGATTAGAAATGAAGGGTATTCTTTTGAATATTTGTTCACTTACAGATTGTAATGAGTGTATTTGAGAAATGTTGAATTTACGTTTAATTTTATTATAAATTTTGTTAATAGTCGAAATATCATAACCATTATTCAGGGCTATGTTCTTGATAATATTTAGTTCCTTATTAAAATGTGTTGTATTCATTGGTATACTAAGGAGTCTGTGGAACATTGAATAAAAAGCGGCAAATTTAGTATTAGTGGGATGATTAGAAGAAAAGGGAATGACTGTATCAGTGAAAGTAGGTTTTCTATATACCTGGTAATTTAATTTTTGATGTGCAATAGTAATTTGGAGGTCCAAGGAAGCAAGAGTATTATTGGGGCTAATTTCGGATGTGAATTTTATATTATTATGGAGGTTATTATTTAAATAGTTCTCAAATAAGCTTAATTGACTAGTAGTGCACGACCAAACAACAAAAATATCATCCACATATTTTATTTGTGAAAAACCCACCTCAGAAAAATATATTTTTACTTATTATCTATTAAAATGTTTCACCTAGAACCGACACCAAATTCTTTAAAGATTATTACCTATAGAGTTCAATTTGGGACTGGATCATTGATGGTATGGGGTGGCATATCTTTAGAGGCAAAGACAGACCTTCATGTTTCTGCTCCAGAGTATTGCTAAATGCCCATTCATATTGTAATGATATTTTGGAACATTATGTTGTGGCATATGCTCACTTTATTGGACAAAATTATCTTGGCGTTTGCTCCAGAGTATTGCTAAATGCCCATTCATATTGTAATTATATTTTGGAACATTATGTTGTGGCATATGCTTACTTTATTGGACAAAATTTCATGTTTATGCATGACAATGCTCAGCCACACACCAGTCTTTTGTTAAACCTCCTGAAGAAGGACTCATAACCGAAATATATATAGAGACAGTTTTTACTTTACCATACAGTGTATGGTCAAGTATTGTAATCGTGCATGAAAAAAGTGGTTTTTTCCTTTCTTTTTTCAAAATATCTAAAAAACGGCTAAAACTATTTTGATTAAAAAAATTGAGCGAAACCATGGCATTTCGTTCTACAAAAATGCCCAAATAAGTGAACATCGAAAAAAATTATATTTTTTGAGATAATAATTGTTTTGTCAAAATGCCTGTTAGTTAGTCTGTGCGTTACCAAATTTGTGGACGAGCTAGCTCAAAAACTAGTGGGAATATCGAAACCAAATTTCACAAGTAGTTTTGGTCCATTGAGATTAAGAGCTGATTAGATTTTGGTGCATATCGACCTACAATTAAGGGGGTGGAGGGGGGTTAAAAATTAAAAATTAGGCCATTTGAGCAAACTCAACCAAATTTTGTATACATAATCTGTGGGACCCAGAAGTCTAAAAATGCAAAAACTAACCGCTTAAAATGGGGGCGGGGGGAGGGGGTGTAGGGTCAAAAAATGAAAATCTTGGCCATTTACCAAACTCAACCAAATTTTGTATACATAATCAGTAGGACCCCAGAAGTCTAAAAATGCAAAAACAAACCGCTTAAAATGCGGGCGAGGGGGAGGGGGTGTAGGGTCAAAAAATGAAAATCTTGAAAAAACTAACCGTCACCTACACGATTATAAATAATTTTAGGGGCCGGATTGTATGGTAAAGTCAAATGGATGGTCACATCAGAACACGTCAGCTTATTTAAATTTTAGTTGGCATTTCATCGCAATTAGATTGTGATTACAGATATATCAACCCCAGGATAGCTTTTGCAGTCCTTTAATTAAAGAGATCAATAAAAAATCTCCAAAATATAATTAAATTTTTTTTTTAATTTTTATTTCATCTTTGTGAAACACCACTATAACCCGTCAAAAATTTCTTGTGACAACAAACAATAGTAAAAAAAATCAGCCCGCCTGTATCTATGCAACCAGCAGGACGCCTCTGGAGGCATTAGACTACCCTACAGGCGACTTCGTTAAATGAATATTTTTCATAATGTTTAAAATTTAACGGCCATCTCCCATGAGCTATTCATTTCCTATTTTTCTAATTAGCAGTGGCGGTGCCAGGGGTGGGCGCGGTTGGTCGAGCGTCCAACCTGAATCTTTATTGCCCAGCCTGCTAAATTGAGCATTTAAGCAAAAAATATTGAAAAACCGAGTTGATAAAATAAAAAACAGATAAACCATCGCTTTCAATAGGCCTTATATAATAATAATAGCACTGGAGATCTTTATGAGGCGACTGTGGGTCAGTGGGTAGAGTGCTGGCTCGCTGACTCGCAATATTCGCTGGTTCCGAGACCGAGTCTCGGCAGATAGATATTTGCAGTCGCCTCCTCTTGGAAAGTAATGCAACCTACCAAGAGTATAATTGCCTAGTAACCTCTCCAAATTAGCCGTTCGGAACCGGCGTTAAAAAGTAGGTCCCGTATATCTGTGTAAAACAACTAAACACACTCATATTGGTATATGGAGAGGAGCCGACACCCGTTTCTGGGTATGGCACTCGAAGAAGAAGAAGATCTTATGCCACATTCTGTATAAGATTTTATTATAATGGGGGGGGGGGGGTGATACCGGAGTCCTGGAGGCGTAGGTCACTTTTACCAGAAAAACACCTCATTATTGAATATACGAGGACAATTATTGGGTTATTTCCATTTTTTTTCTTTAAAAATGAGATAATTATTTTCCAATCCATTTTCTCGTCCTAATATCGACCTGTTTGAATTTGACTACCCCTAATATATTGGATTCATAATTTTTTTTAAAATTTTTTTTAATAGTTTTTGGTTACTAGAAAATTGATCTATTCCTTGTTACTTTCACATTTATATTCTATAGAATATAATATGAAGTATTGCGATAGCCTGCCTTTCAGAGTCTGTATCTCAGAGATGAAAAAATTAATTTCATATTGTGACATCTAGGTGGAATGAATCGATGCCCTTAATAGTTGGAAACCGGATTTAAGTCATAAAACCGGAAATTGTGTTCCCCAAAGTCCAAAAAGTGACCAAAAATCCATTGGCCAGTGCGTACGTATCTATGTAGCCTCCCTGCATTTTGCAACCAAAAGTCTCAGAGCTACGAAATTCGAAACTTAATGGATTGGAGTACAGCAAGCTTTTGGGTGAAATAGGAACACCGGTAGTAGACATTTACATCGATGATTTTTTGATTTTGTAAAAAATGGCACTAACTATTTTTTACTTGATCCAATGTTAAGAATGGGTAAAGTATTGTAATCGGTCTCGCGGCAAGCGCGACTTAAAAGGGTCCTCAGGTAAAGACTACGATACCCATGGCCTCAGCCAAAGTCACAAATTGTAAGAAATAGTCAGGTTGAATTTTAGCACGAGACGGTTTTGTCAAAAATTCACGGGGTCTCGACCAGAGGCCAAAAAGTGCGATTTTTTCAGGAAGTGTGTGTGGATGGATGGATGTTGCAATTTTTTGACCACGACGCTCAACCGATTAAAATGAAATTGAAAATCTACCATTAAGTTAACAAAATGAAACGCTAATTAGTTTTTGTTACATATCGGCTCACAAACATTAGTACTTTATTCTAGTACTTTTTTAGTTTTTTCTAAATATCTTGAAAATGACTTAACCAATTTTTTTTTTAAATTATATTATTTCAATTCTTGGAGCTTAATAGTTCAAAGAAATTTTTTTTATTATTTTATCTTGAATTCTCTAATAAAAAAGCAAGTTCAATCAATGTTTAGTTTATTATGTATTTCTCTAATGTTGTTTGCTCCTCCCTCGTTTCCATGGAACTAAATCAGATCTAAGAAACTCGCAAGTTTCTAAACGTTTCACTTGGAATCTTTGACATTTCCAAAGTTTGTTTCTGACTTCATTGTGCCCAAAACTTTCTAGTGCAACTGCTTAATTAACATTCTATAATATTCTTTGTCAGACAACAAGACTTTATATTTACATATTAAACTATTAACTATAATTAATTTATTATTAATACTATTATTTTGTCATTGCTAATTATTTAAAGCTACTCTTATTATACGAACAAAAATTATATATTTACACCGGGTGAGTTTTTTTTTTACTTTATCCAATGCGAAGAAATGTGAGAAAGTATTGTAATCGGTCGCGCGGCAAGCGCGACTTCAAAGGGTCCTCAGGTAAAGACTACGGAACCCATGGACTCAATTAAGTTCACAAATTGAAGTATTCAATGAGATTGAATTTTAGCACGTGACGGTTTTGCCGAAAATTACCTGGGATCTCGTCGAGAGGCCAAAAAGTGCCATTTTTTTTGTAAGTGCGTGGGGATGGATGGATGGATGGATGTATGTATGTATGTTATCGTTTTTTTCGTCCACGATTTTTTCCACACCGTTCCACCGATTGAAATTAAATTGAAAACTTACTATTAGTTTAACAAAATGAAGGGCTGATTAGTTTTTGGTACATATAAGCCCACAAACATTAGTATTATACAACATTATTTATTTCAGTACTTTTTAATTTTTTTCTAAATATCTTTAAAATGACTTAACCAATTTTGATGAATTTTAATATCCTTATTAAGTACCATGGGGACGACAAAAAAGGTTAAATAAAGTTTTTAGTAAAATTATATTTTAAAGTACTTTACTCTAAATTAAGATTTTTAAATTCTTTTAAATTTATTCATTTTATGTGTTTAATATAGGACTCATTTAACCTAACTAAGTAAGAGTGGATAGGCTTTTCTCTGTGAAATTCTAAAAATTTAGGAGGATAGTTTATAAGTAACCATAGCAACTGCGTTCTTTTCTTATCCGTTACCTTTATAGAGGAATCGACTTAAAAACCAAAAATAGCGATTGATTCTCATCTAGTACTTGAGGAATAACCATTCTATATTGGAATTTTGACGTTTCTGTTTTTATTGGTAACCATTGCTGAAGACATAGAGGAATCGATTTAAAATCAAAAACAGCTATTGATTCTCATCTAGTACTTGAGGAATAAACATTCTATATTGGATTTTTGACATTTCGGTTATTATTAGTAACCATTGCTGTAGAAATGGAGGAATCGACTTAAAATCAAAAATAGCCATCGATTCTCATATAATACTCGAGGAATAACAATCATGTTTGAGTTGTTTGCCATAAAAGAATTTAGTCTTTTTGATTTTAAGTCGATTCTTACACGTTTTCAGTAGAGGTTGTCATTAATAGTCAAAACATCAAAAATGGAATGCAATAAGGTTATTCCTCTAGTATTAGATAAGAATTGATCGTTATTTTAGATTTTAAGCCGTTTCCTCCATGTCTTCAGCAATGGTTACCAATAATAATCGAAGCGTCAAAAATCTAATGTAAAATTGTTATTCCTCAAGTATTATATGAGAATCGATGGCTATTTTTGATTTTAAGTCGATTCCTCCATGTCTTCAGCAATGGTTACCAATAAAAACCGAAACGTCAAAAATCTAATGTAGAATGGTTATTCCTCCACTATTAAATGAGAATCGATCATTATTTTTGAATTAAAGTCAACATGAACTGCAAATGATATCTGATTAATAATAAAGGAATAAACATATTATTTTTTTATTGTTAAAGGATAAATAATTAATATATCCAGTACACACCAAGCCAGCAAAACATATTAATATTTCAAATGAATTTGGATAAAGTTTAGCAACGATCCGTTGCATTTTATTTTATCTTGAGACAGTCTTATAACTCAAAAGCATTGCATTATATCAAAAAATTTTCAAATAAAAGTTCATTAATATTAAGGGGGAAACTAAACTACGCTAGTGTTTGTCGACCTAGAACAAACTTTCAAGGGTATTTCAAGCTCACGTTCTGTTTTTTAAATAGAAGCCTATATTTTTGTTAACATAGCCTAAGCTCAAAAAAAACTGAACAACTTTCATAAGAACTATTTTTTTATGCGACATAAAATAAAAAAAATATTAAATCAATTATTTCTAAAAAAAAAATTCAGATAATAATCATTCTTAACAATTATTCAATTTAATAAAAATCAAATATTTAATTATTAAATAAATAATTTAAAAATAATTAATAATTTAATAATTTTCCAACAATGTTCTGTGAAATTCCAGAGTGTATGCAAATCTTCTCGATGAAATATCTTTCTTCAACAAAAAATGCTCCATTTTTATTATGATAATACAATATAACTATCTACTTATTTGACACGAGAAATAAACTTTTTTAAGCTCAAAAATCAAAAAAGTGGTCCAAATAAACGTTTAAGTCAATAAAATTTTCTAGAAAATGACACAAAAATCAAGTTTTTCGAATGAGTGGTTTTCCTTTTATGAAGGAAAAACTGCGATTTTTTGAAAAAATAGATCATTTCCTGTCATGGAAAATGCTAGATATCTATAAGTCTAAAAGATTTAGCAAAAAAGTCGTACAAGTAAACCTTCAAGTGAATAAAATTTCCTAGATAATGAGATAGAACTAAAGTTTCTAGGATGAGTGGTTTTCATTTTATGAAGTATAAATTGAGATTGTTTGCAAAAAATTGCAGTTTTTCAAAACTTCAACCTCATTGTGGTACGGACTATTATTTATCTAATTAAAATGAAACTTTGTTTTAATTGTATCAAATTTAATCTAGTATAAAAATGTATAGAGTGGTCTTTGACGAAAACGTGCTGCTTCATGGTCAAAATGGGAAAAATCGAAAAAAGTCCGAGTTTTTGGGATAGGTATTCAAAAGTGATCCGGGGGGCAACTATTTGGATCTTCATAAAAAATCGAGCTGCTGTACCAATTTTTCATTTATTTTTTTTAATCGACGAAATTTTGTTCACTTTAATTTACTATAGGACGGTTATTTACAAAATATGAACCGTTTTCGAGCTATAAGCGAAAAACTGGAAAAAGTCCGAAAATTTCGAGGTTTTTCGGCCACCAAAAGTTGTCCCCCACACTTTTGAGGTCGCAAACTTAGATTTGGTATATTCACACCATACAAAACGATTCTAAAAAGAAAAATCTTTACCCGCAATTAATGTAAACTGAACCAATTTTTGGATCCTCTATTTACTGGGCTATTAGTAGAAATGTTCGAAATATCTCGAAATCATTTTTCATTGTTTCAAAAAATATTATTTTTAATTGGATGCCTTGACGATGGCAGGAGATGATCAAAACGTTGGCAAAAAATAACTTTTATTTTATTTAATTCTGGCTTCAAATAAAAATCGACCATTTTACATACATTTAAAATTAAAAATAATATAAATATATCCTATTACTTTTAACTAAAGCAAAAAAATACTGAACAACGCTCGGTATTGCAGGTACTTAATCGTTATTCTTATATATACGGCCGCCTTCTTTCTAGTTTAGATCAACTTTGATTCATTTTCGAAATTAAAACGAACCTTTCTCAAGTTTTTTAAGATAGGTGAGTTTTGAAAGTGATTATTGAATATTAAATTACTTTCTAGCTAAATAATAATTTATTATCTAAATAATTAAAACTAATTGTTGAAAACCACTCTAGAATCTCGGAGCTTTCGCGAGCAATTTACGTTCAACTCTCAATAACTTCCCTTTTAGGTTAAAGTCACATTTGCTTCTTGTGGTTTCAGTGCGTGTATAACATATATTGGAAATTAGATTATCTTGACTTCTCGAAACTAGATTATCAATAGATATATTCAACTATTTAATGTTTAGACATCATAATTATCAACTTTACTTTAGAGAAATAAATAAATGACAACTTTAATGCATTTAGATAACTACACTCGAGATCAAAACAATCGCACACCCCCCACATTTTTACTTCAAACTTGAATATTTTTTTTTGAAAGTACTATTTTGATTAAATTAAAGTACACACTATTAACGCGATAAGCGATTAACAGAAATCTTAGGCCCTCCACTATTCGATTGCAAAGATAGTGATATCAGAGACAGAGTTGAACTTTTAATTAACAAAAAAACAGAAATATTGTCTAAAAAACTTCAAAATCTTAGAAATCAACAACTCCCAAATAATTTAAAAAACAATAACCAAAGTGAAACTTTCAAGTTTAGCGATAGAATTAAAAATTTCACAAATACTAAATTCACCGATTCAGAAAAAGATTTATTGAATAAAGGCCTAAATCATTGCATATATTCACCAATAAATAAAAATGAATTAGAAAACATCGCGGTAAACATAGAATCTTCATTGATTAGAAACCATGAAAACTATATGAATAAAACTATATCTGCAAACATTTTTGAAAAAACAATCCAGTCAAATCATGACAATATAAATTTCAAAGAAAATTAAACTTTAAAGCAATTTAAATCAAAAATCAGGGAAAATGATTTACAAGTGATAAAAAGTGATAAAGGAAATACAGTCTGCAAATTAGACAATGAAATTTACAAAGAAAAATTGGAGAATTTTCTAAAGTCAAATAATTTTGAAGAAATTAAAAATTCAGTTAAAAGTTTTGATAAAATAGTTAAAGAAAAAATAAAAAATTCGATTATATTAACAGACAAACAAAAATATTCACTCCCAGAAAAAAACCCACAATGTCCCAGATTATATTCTCTTCCAAAAATTCACAAGTCTGAAAAATTGGAAGATATTCCAATTAGACCTGTAGTTAGTTATACAAATTCATCAATTACAAAACTTGCCAAACATTTAAACAAAATATTTAAAGAAAAAACTAAATTCATCCCCAAAAACTCAATTAAAAACTCACTTGAATTAATAAATAAAATCAAAGATGTTGAAATTCCCGATAATGGTAAATTAATCTCTTTGGACATCACAAGCCTTTTTACAAATATTCCACCAGAAGAAAGTCAAGAATTAGTTAACAAAATCATTTTTAAATCCCCTAATTTACAAGCCAGAGAAAAACAAAATTTAAGCGAATTGATGAACCTCTGTATAAATCACAATTTCTTTCAATTTAATAATAAAATATATAAACAAAAAAATGGGTTAGCAATAGGTAGCCCATTATCACCCCTACTAGCGGAAATATTTTTAGACAATTTCGAAACAAAATTTCTTAACGTAGAATGCAAATATTTCAAATACATTCACGGCACAAAACGCGTTCTGGGTGAATTTATCAACAATATAAATTCTATCCATGACAAAATTAAATTTACCAGCGAAATCGAAAAAGATAAAACACTAAATTATTTAGATGTAGAAATCAAAATTTCAAATAAAAAACATACTTTTGGAATATTTAGAAAACCCACGACCACAGACACAGCTATAAATAATAATTCCTGCAGACCTATCACACACAAATTAGCAGGATTCCACTCAATGATTCATAGATTAACCAATATCCCTTTAGATAAAACAAATTTCAATAAAGAATTAGAAATAATAAAACAAATAGCCACTAAAAACGTTTACGAGGAAACTCTTATTGACAAACTATTAAAAAAGAAAATTGAAAAGTCAACTCTGAATCTGATTTATTCCCAAATGTCCGAGCCAGAATCAAAACCCAAATTAATAATCCCATACTATGGAAAAATTTCGGAAACTTTAAAATTAAAATTCAAAACTTTAGGATATCAAACTATTTTCAAATCCTCTAGAACATTGGGATCTGATATTAGCAATAATAAGAAAGACAAAATTCAAAAAATGGACAAAAAATGTGTCTATTCCATAACATGTGGAGAATGTGATTCGACCTAAATAGGAAAAACAGAGCGAAATTTAAACACACGCATTCGGAACACAAAAGGGTTTTTAAAGGGAGTTCAGGGCATAGTGCATTTGCAGACCATTTAATCTCCGA